>JNBS01002120.1:0-10042 GCA_002081575.1 Thraustotheca clavata | reverse complement strand
TTTGTTTCTTAGTAACAAACAAATCAAAGATTAATGTAGTATGTAAACATGGAGGCAATTTTCATTGACACGAGAATCGCCATTGATTAAATATAATGAGGTAAATGAGGTTGGCACTGTTTCTTATATATCCAGCAGGCGGGCGAAGGGCGAAAATTTGTTTGTTTGGTAAGTTCTCGAGGGTTCTTCCGCACATATCTGCATATTACCCTTTTCTTTTCTTGATTCAACTCCAAAAGATTTAGTTGAAACATCAGAGCCAACTTTAAATGCTATTGCATTATACAGTGTACACAACAATCAACTACTTGCATTACAAGCTTATACTATTCTCTAAGTACCTACAAACCAAACCAGCCATTGTTTCCAATGCCCCAGCCGAAGGTGGAGCCACTGGAGAGACCCAAGAAAAGTGCCATCACCATCAATGCAGCAGCAGCTTCACGGTCTTCTTGTGCCACCAAACGTGGTGCTAAACCCATTGTGACTGTGGAGAAAAGGCCACCAGTGATACCCAAGAAGACGTACAAAACAATTTGCAAAGCATACCCTGAAGATGGCGAATCTCCAAATGAGTATAGCGAACTCGATGGTACACCAAGCAACAACAATGGTAGCCAACCCCATCGTAAGAGTGATGTAAAGAAACAAAAACGCATTGAGAAAATATTGACAGCTCCTTGAGTTGAGGAAACCCGACCGATAAAATCACCAAGGTTGAAAGGCATAATGATACCTGGTGAACATAACCATGGAGCAGCGTTGGTTCCACCGAGCTTCTGATATGCTGATGCACACCCAATACCTGGGAACAAAGTGAGAGTGCAAAAGAAGAGCATAAATTGAGCCACCAACGGTAAAATAATAACTCGCCCAACACGGAAAAACTTAGCCCAAAGCTGGATAAGGTCTACTTTACCATGCTTGACATGGTCTGCTGCAGCTCGGTCAAGTAAATAGCGCACACATGGGATCTTTTCCAAACGAGCGTAAACGATGACAGCTGCAATGCAAATAAGGAACAACATGGCCATGAAAATAAAAAATGAAAGTTTGAAACTTTGACCCTGGTCAGAATCATGAACACCACCGACAGCCAAGTGAATTAAAGTAGCCATGATCACATTGAGAACACCAGCAATGACATTACCGACTTGGATGGCATTTGTGAATCGGGCATCAGGAAATAGAGAAGCAACATTATAATATGCTGGTTCAGTGAGTGAGTGAGCAGCCCCAACAAACCCAAAGCACACCAATACCAATGTGGATCCAGCAGCTTGTGACATATTTAAGTATCCCTGAACAATGATAACAACACAGCAGATAGCAAACACAGCGTAGCCGATAATAACACGCTTCATATTACCAAGAGAGCGATCCAAACCAAACCACATTTGAATGATATGACCTATGGACAAAGGCCATGTTAAGACTGGAGTTGTCAAAAAGACAAATTGGACGCTAGGAAATGCACTCTTGTAGTAGTCTTGAGCCGATAAGCACGAATAATAGGCCCACATGACAGAAGCATCAAGAAAACAAAGAGACCAGTAAATGACCGATTTATTGGCCTCAATATCATCGAGAATGTGTTGTGGAATTGGCTCCTCGATGTCACCATCGATGCTCTTCTTGACCTCAATGGCCTCGTGGTAGTCAACTGTGGCCATCCGTTCAAATTAAATTGTGAGAACCGAAGTATTCTTTGGTTAAACGTGCCTTGTAATGGCTACGTGGTGTCCATGGATATTTGCTGTATTTGTCCGTGTCACAGTGGGATATTATCAGGCTCACTTGATGTAGTGGGTTATGTTTTCGTTCTCTACGCACTTGGCTGTACTAAATGTATTGAAATTAATAAAGAAGACAGTCTTTCTAATGAGTCTAAAGCAATTGAGATGGAAACTAGGAATGGATAATCTTGAACGGCAATTTGAACTTTGAAAGGCGAAGCTTTTATTCCGTTGATTCTTTTTATCGGCACCGAAAAAGTTGAACCTCCAACTTGTCACGACTGCAAAATCGTCTGTCTATTTTCTATTCAACTGTGCAATTGTAGCTGAAGTTTGTTTTGTCAACAGCACATTTATTTAGCTCTTTGGCTCGTTATTTGTAGGGTGAAGAAGCTATTTTCAAGTAGATGTAAGATAATAAAGGTGGGGAGGCTTGTGTTGGTGAAATTAGAGTAATATATATTGTTTTAACTGCAGAAATGAAAACTTATCCATTTGAAGTGATTTTTGCCACGTTAGGACGACGATAGAAACCTTTTCTGAGACTAGCACGCGCATGGCTTTGATGCTAGACGTAAGAATACGCGTTGGCCCGTCACACAACAACAACATGTCAAGACAACTGGAAAATGTATCGCACAGTCCGCTTCAAGACAGCAACACATGCCATCTCCATCAATGGGTTCCTGAACGGGTGGTTAATATTCAGTTTAATACTTCAAATTTGCAGTATGAGTTTAATCTTAAGAGAGCATTGATTTGCATGAAGAAGAACAAAACAAATATTAACTCGTCTATTCGTCATTTTCTCGTGACTTATTCTTGATTTGTCACTCACGTGGGCGTATTACTCGATTTTTATCAAGACTACAAAGTACATTTCTGATATTTAATTTGTCTTTTCAGCAAATTCCATTGTTCTTTATGAGCTTGCTACTTGTGCCACTTAAATGGAGAATTAAATTATTGTTTGGAAAATGAGTGAGCATGACTACAGCCGATTTAGGGTATGAATTAAAGATCGAGATCAAAAGCGACTTTCCAGGATGTAATGATCAAAAGTGAAGCTTTTATTTCATTTGGTGTTATCTATGAACACAAATGTCAATTTCTTTATGACGTGACTCTTTTATTACGTTATTATGCTAACATTATGTGAAAATGTAGCTAGTGTTGCTATTACTACGTTGTACTTGGTGTACAATCAAGATTATTAAACCATCTTCATTAATAGGGTTTGAAACACATTATTGTATGTTATATCTCTGAAACATTTTTTGGGATTATTGCTAGATTGCTGATGTCGAGTTTGGATGATAATCTCTTCTGAAGATTATTTGACGAGGGCACTCTTTCTTTTATTTGAAGTTAGATTATAGTATAAATTGCCATGCAAAAACAAGAATTTGTGTGCACATTCATGTACTATTTGAGAGTTGATGGTGCAACAGTAAGGACGACTTGATAAAAGAGCGTACTTCTGAGAACGGACCACATCTGATTAGGAACGTACCAATCTGATTCACGATGAGAACATAAGGTTCGAAGCAACTCAAAAGTTTGATCCATTAATCAGACATTAACTTGTCATGAATTTCTGAAGTAAATGACGGGATACTTGTTCTTCTGCAATCACATTAAGACGACAATAAAGGTGTGCAAATGGTTCGTTCATATCACCAAAGATTTTAGGCAATGTACGTACAAAAGGTCTTGAATAAAGCACTGTTCTCAATACTGTTCGAATGCAGCCATCGCTGTCTGTTTCTGTCTGAAACAAGATGCTAAAAGTCATTATCAAGTCGTCAATTGTGCAGTGTCAATTACCTTCCAACTTCTTCCCGTCGAATTGTATGTGGATCGACTGAAGCAGGAATCAAATCATCTTGATCAATGGATTCCCATGTAAATATCGAGTACTGAGGATGGTGAACTCTAGTAACCACATCAAGCGATTCGAGTCGAACTTCAGGCATATTAGGCACACAATAAGAAATATGTTCATAATGCGTATTGCTATCAATTTGTAGAAGGAGCTAACCCACAATAAGTTTTTAAAGCCTCTATTAAAGTATACCTTTCGATGACACAAGCCAGGGTTATTGACGACACCATTTGAATCAAATCCCCAAAATATATCCCAAAATACTTCAGACACAGTACGATGATCAAAGCTTGTGATTTCACACACACGACAAAATTTGACACTGACATTTTCCCCCGTACTTGTCATACGAACATCGACATAAGGTGGAAACGAGGGAATTGCTCTTGTTTCTTCCATCACCTACTGGGATTACCACCATTTCTCAAAGTAGTATCTACCTGTGTATACATCCGTGCAGGACATGGTCGAGCAATTTCACTAAGTGTTTCCACACGTTCAGTTGTGTCAGCACCAAGATGATGAAAAGGGTGAAATACATTAGGACCAGGTCCCGCGTCTGTTTGCAATGGTGCATTGAGCCATAGACCACGTAGAGAATGGCTCATTTCGATATCTGTCTGTCCAAGTGGAATTTCAATCGATCCTGTTTTCTGAACAACGCCACGGGAACCTCGTTGAGCTTTAGCAAGGGCTTCTGTTAATTCATGCACTTGTGTGCGTAAATTATGCAGTTCTTGCTTTTGCCGAATACGATGTTTTCGTGCTGATTTTGCAATTTGAGCTCGTCGTCGAGTTTTCTTGTCTTCGATCTCGGGAATCTTGTCCTTGTCTCCATCGCTCGAGTACGCAGTGCTTTCCTTGTCTTCCGTACCATGGCTCCCGCTTGGGGTCATTATGGCAATTGGTGCAATGAATTGGCGATTGGCACATGGCAATGGATTGAGAGTGGGATGACTAAACCACGATGAACTTTGGTTGATTAAGATGTAGCGAATATGACATTCCACTGAGAGCTAAAAGTATGTGAGCAGATGTGTTCCCATCCACATTATTTCGCATACCACGAGGTACGTCAATGACTTTGTGATCCCAATCTTTCTTTCGATCGGTCTAGTTACATCATGTGGTCTCTACACACAAGAGTGGATCATATAGCGTGTTCGGTTGCAGTAGCTTGTATCGCAAGCACTTTAAGAATCCTATTACCACACGCCTCTAACAAATCTTTAGGATAAATAAGTTAGCAGTTCATAACTTATAATCCTAGTTGAATCATCGTTCAAACTCCATTCCTTCATCGTTTACCGTTCCTCTTCATTTCGTATCTTGCATCATATCGTCTCAGTTGATCCAGTTCGCATCATCTAACATCATCTTCTTTGTCTCTCCATGTCCACAGCATGTCTTTCCTCTTTCCACTTCATTTTTCCTCTTTCATCTTCTTCCCTCTTCCTCATTCATCACTTTATCACTCTCTTTTCATTCCTCATCTCCACTCTTTCTTCTTTTTCCCTTTTTATCCACCTTTGCTCATCTTCATTCAAACTTCCATCTCTCAGTCTTTCCTCATCTTTTTCATCATTCAATCCCCCTCTCCTCGTCAATATTTCCCAATAATATCTCTCTTCCTTCTTTCCATTTCTCTCCACTCCACTTATCCCGTCATCTTTCATCCTCTTCTCCCATCTTTGCTGACCCCCTCTCCATGTTTACTCTTATATCTTTCTCCATCTTTCCCCACTTCCTTCTTCTTTCCCTGTCATCTCTGTTCTTATTGTCTTCCCATTTAGTCCTCTTCTTTCCTGTTCTCTTGTCTTCAAAACTTTCTTCTTCACTCCTTTTGGCTCCTCTATATAACATTTTATCGCTCAAGTACCTTATTGTCTTATTTCTTCTTCTTTAGTACTTCCTCCCTGTCTTCTTTCTTCTTCCATGTCTTCTTACAGATTTTATTAATTGGACTTGAGCTTTGGCGGGTAAATTCAAAAGTGAGAAAATGACGTCAAAAGAAGTGGTGTTGCTCGCACTTGGCGCCGTCACGAGCGTCGTGGTCGTTCTCTGGGAAGGCTCCGCGCTCTACTTCTCTTCGTCCATTCACCACTGCACAGCTTCATCTACAGAAGCCTCCGAGGCTGCACTCAAGCTGCTTATTATCGGCGATGTGCACATTCTTGGCCACCGCAAACGCTACTGGATCCAACAAGCGTGGATCGACTGGCAGGCATACCTCTCGTTCCAAGCAGCATACGCAGCATTGCAGCCTGATGCTGTACTCATTCTTGGCGATCAGCTCGATGAAGGCACTGCAGGCACGACGGACGTGGATTACAAGGTACAACCACCACCCACTCAACCGATCATGTACATGCGTAGGAATACACGGCACGATTCTTTCAAGTATTTGGCCCGATCAAGACAGAAACGTTGTTTGTTGTAGGTAATTGTACAAGACGCAGACTAGAATCATGGAATTTTGTAGCTTGGCAATCATGATGCTTCGTATGGCCCAGGCATGACTCAATCACTGGTTCGACGACATGAACAAGGCTTTGGACCTGCAAATAAATTGGTATCACTCAATGATATTGATTTTGTTGTGTTGAATACAATGGCATTGGAAACTAATGTGTTGGACCATCAAGTGTACCATGGCGCACATGCGTAATATTTGCATTTTTACAATTGAAAATTCTAATTTGATATGGTAGATTGCTCAACCAAATTGAAACCCAACGAAAATCCCCAGAACATAATAAAAGGCCTCTTGTTATTCTAACACATATTCCCTTTTATCGTCCAAATGATTTGAAATGCGGTAAATGGGAATGTTACAAACAAGTAATTGATCATTTTTGTGTAGGCCATCTCCGAACGAAGGAACGTGCACATTATACTTACGAAGATCCTGCTTTTGAGTACGTTGAACAAGATCATGTTTTATCCAAAGGACTCTCACAACATATCATTCAAACATTGGAACCAGATTATATTTTTTCAGCACATACCCACTCTGTTTGCTATTATCATCATTATCACACTGTAGCAGCTACTGGGGCTGTCAAGACAATTCCTGAATACACTGTACCCACATTTACATGGGGTCAACGTCCTGATCCAAGGTAAAACTTATTACCATCATCATCGCATCACAATTTTTAATGTAGTTTTGCCATTGCATTGGTACATCATTCTGGCCAAAATGATCGTGATAATCCTCTCAATGCTCACGTGACAACTTGCAGCTTACCAACGGAAATGGATTATCTTCACTGGCTTATTGCTGTCGGTGGATGTTGGCTTGCACTCTTTTTGTATGTTTATTACCGCTATTACTACCTCCAAAGCGTGCCACTCAAAAAGAAAGAGAAAAACTAAAAGAATTTTTTTAGATTACTTAAACTATTGGTATTGCACTGGTAGACCTGCTTGTTCCATGTAGCTTAGAAGCATTTTACGCTCATTTGGATTGAGCATTGCAATCTTTTCAGGGGTCATGCCTGGAGCCAATCCTTGGAGCATGGCTGGATCAATATTATCATGCTTTTGACGTTTTACATCCACAGAACTTGCTGGAGGGCCATCTCTTTTCATACGTGGATCAGCTCGTCGAGCACGAGGATCACGGGGATCTCGTGCTTTTGCACCAGCGGGCACAGGCATAAGTCCCCCCATTGGAGGGGGCATTTGGGGCGGCATTTGGGAGGCCATTGGGGGAGCAACACCGAGAATACCCCCAGTAGGCTGAACAGGTCTTGGGCGAGGCACAGAAAGATTGGGGATGCTTGGTGGTGGGGCCTATTACCACGTAATTGAAAGAATAGAATGATAAAAATTTACTTTGAAAAGAGTAGATTGTGTAGGGGTTTTGAGCAACTGAATGTTAATCATTTTGTACGACTCAATAATTGCATGAGCTAATACAGGATTTGCATTGAGAAGTGTTTTGGTCATTTCAGGTTTAGTTCGTGCATATTCACGAAATTGAACAAGCATATCATAAAGAGCTACACGGCCTTGGGCAGCAATGGCAGCTTCAATGCTTTTAATGATTGCTTCTCCTGTCACACCACTTTGTCGATCTCGATCTGTTCCTTGGCGTTCTCCACCATCAGCGAAATCAACACGTAGATTTCGCCCATTAATTTCATAACCATTTAAGTTGCGCATGGCCGAAAGGGCTGTAGCTCCATCACCATATTCACAGAAACCATATCCTTTAGGTTTTCCTGTTTCTCGATCCGTCACAAGTCTACAATTGCGTTTGATAACTAGAACAAGAGCATTTTGTACCGAAAATTCAACACAGGCCCAGCTTCTGAGAAGATTTCACGAAGCATGTCTTCCGTGACGTCATAAGGAATATTCCCAACTAATTTGAGCATCAATACATCGTTCTTAAGCCCTTCTTGTACCGAATACACTGCGTTCTTTGGCCGTGCCCATGCGGGCTTTGCTCGTTGCACTGTTGCTGGCCATAAGTATTAACTAAATGTGGTATTTGCCATATTTACCAACTTTTAACAGTCTTAAAAGCATATGCCGCTTTGACGTTTGTTTACCTATAAATTTACGGAAAAAGTTGTGTCTGTGATGCTAAGAACAGGTCAAAAATAAGAACATCCGGTTAACATACAAACTAAAGTCAAACATCATGAAACAGGGCACTGTGGAAAATATTCTGCCAAGCGAGCAAATTAATTGGAGGATTTGACCTAAGAATGATACTACGCACCCAGCATCTGTTGCTTTTTGTGGATGATTGAAATGTATCAAAACTTCATTAACGACAGATATACCGATTTTTCTGCAGCAGCAAAGAGTCACGAAAGGTATATTACAAAATCGAAATACAGTGAGTTTAGGATAGGACAAAACCTAGAATTAAGTCTCATCAAGTTAAAAACTATTTTTGCATCTTCATAGTGGGTACTGCTAACCATGTAGGTGAACAAGGTTGTTGACTAATTCTATGACGTACATGTATTTTGAAATCCACTCAAGCTGAATGTATACATTGCGTTATTTCTCTCAAGCGAAAATTGGTAGTTTGCTGTATTCGATAACATATGTCAAACTTTCACAGGGAATTCGCGCACTCTGCTATATCTTCCCTTTCGTACTTGGACGGATAAGCACTATACGAAGTTATACGAGGGAGAATGTCAACCTCAAACCAGGTCTGACAAAAGTGCTGCAGAAAGTTATGCTCTTTGAGCAGGAATTTATTCAAGTTCTTCAAACTGCCATTCGATACGAATCTGACATTAACCTTGATGACGTTGACACCACTACAATTCCTGAAAGTAAAACAAAAGACCAAAACCAAGACAGAAATTTAACCCCAGTCAACCAGTGAAGAAGCGCCGATTTGCTTATGTGGTTAAACAACTTGTCAAAATGCGCACAGAAGAAATTGATGCTATGAAAAGAACCAACGACATCGCACCAACTACCGCCACAAATACCCCTGGAAAACTGTAGCAGCAAGTTCGGATGGCCCTGCAGCAAATATTACAGTGGCAAAAAAATTGTCACTCCACCAAAAGAAAATAGCTCGTATTATGAATGGTTGGAAAATGTCAATAATTATCTGCATCATGACGCGATAGTATCGCAAAGAAATTAGTCGGACATTATGCAAATTAAAATTAGAGTATTCATAAGACTTGTAGCTAAGCTGCCTGAGTCAGCAGTTTATTGCGTTTCTTAGCTTGAATGACATACTTTGCCGCCCTCTCTTTCAAATTAATCCTTGGCTCTTTGACAAGATGAGATGCGATATCGCAATACCCCATACCATGTACACTGCGGATTCCAAAGGTTTCCACGTGATTTCTTAGTTTTCACCAATTTTAACTCAAATTGCATCATTGATATCGTCCTCAATATACTCAGCCACCTCCAAGTACTCTTGAATATTTCCTTTGGAGAGTATCAATTCGAAGCTAAACTGTCGTTTGTACTTCCATCGCTATTTTGAACTTGCCTTTATTGAGAAACAAGAAGATAACTATGGGACACTATACTGCACTATAAAGAATTCATTATGGATAAATTTTTCAGAAAGACATTTGCTGTATAAGGTTCGGCATTCCATTGCTGATTCTCATTGTTTGGTACGCATTCCCACATTTGCAAATGGTGATCCGCATACGTTGGATCACCATCTAAACATTGACCCTTGTGCGTGGCATGTTCAATTTGCTTTGTATCAGTATGTACAATCCATTTTTGATTGCCATTGTTCACATCACAATCGTACGTGTGGATCTTGTATTTGCCATCCGAATCAAGGAACGAGTCCAAACATTGTTGAGAGGATGCACTCTTGAACATTTGAGTACTCGTAATAACTCCGTATAGCATACATTATACGAAGTTATACGAATGTAATAGTCAATGTGGACCATTGAGCTGC
>JNBS01002119.1:0-10683 GCA_002081575.1 Thraustotheca clavata | reverse complement strand
AGTGTCTGACGAAATGGCTCTGCGAGCTGTTTGGATTGCCCAAGAAAACACAATCGCAAAAATCTCCGATCACATGACTGCCCAAGCCAACAAAATCACAAAAATCTCCAAGAAATGTAGCAAAGCTGCCGTCGTAGTTGGTGTAGTAGCCAATGTTGTCTCTTCCAGTGTAGCCATTGTCGAAGCATGCAACAAACCGACAGCCAGGAATATCACTGAAGCGGCTGCGTCTACCACCTCGACGAGCTGCGATGCTGTTGGCATTGGATTGAAATTTGCAGGCAAAATATGTGAAAAAACACTGACCAAAACTTGTGCTATGGTCGGTGGAGCATTAAGTGTGAAAACAATCGTGGACACGGCACTGGATGATGAAATGTCGACTGGAAAAAAAGTGTCTGCCTATGCCACGTCTTCTGCCAACATCATCGGTACAGGTATGTTGTTTTCACCGGTAGCCCCCGTTGGTGTGTGTATCCTTGTCGGGTCAGCAGTGATTGACGTAACGACTAGCTTTTCAGCTACTAAGCATTTCTTTCGCTTTTTGATTAAAGCATTTGTTCACCATGAAGAATATTTTGCATTGATATGTAATTACTGCCATGACTTTCTATTCAAAAGCAGATAAATAACAATGGAGCTTACCGTCAAATGCGGGATACAATGGATTGCATATAATTTTCCACTACTTAAATCCTTCTTACAAAAAATTACTACTCCAACCCTTTTGACGCACACCAGACTGCTTCAAGTCATATGAATTAAAATTAAAGCGTAAACTTTATTAAGGGCAAAAGCCAAAAACTCAAAAAAATGAGATTGTCATATTAGACACATTGAATTATTGCATTAGACATTAGCCGGACGAATTTTCTCTTTTTGTGCTCGTACTAATGCTTTTGCTCTTTCAACAACATGAACTGGACACCCTATTGAAAGCTTAGCAAATTTAAAATCTCATTACATACCAGCAAGGGCAGCAACTTCGACACCATAAGAGTCTTTTGCAACACCAGGAACAACTCGATGGGAAAATATCAATCCAGCATTTCTATAAGAAATTTACTTTAAGTGAAAATAGTGTATTTACCTGTGTCGTGCAACTTGCATGTGATGAAATGATACCAATGACTCTTGTTCAAAAATATCACTAAGTTCTGTAAAGTGAGTTGCAAAAAGTGTTCGGGTTTGACGCTTTAGTAGTTCCTCAACAACCTAAAACTTGATTTACAAATCTTATCATTGCATTTGAACTTACTGCCTGAGCAATGGCCACACCATCCTGAACAGAGGTGCCTCGACCAACTTCATCCATAAGAACTAATGATCGACTTGTTGCCTAGGCAATCATGATAAAAAGAACTCAATCAATAATAAACTTGTTTCAAAATGGTTGCAGTCTCTTGCATTTCAACCATAAAAGTACTTCGATCAGATGCCAAATCATCTGAAGCCCCAACCTAACAATCAATTGGAATGAGTAATTGTTATTTAGCCGAGAATATCTACCCGGCTAAATAATCGATCAACAATTCCCAAATGAGCACTCATCGCTGGTACAAAGCTACCCATCTACACAGGATGAATAATTTGGTAAATAGAATTTACTACTTGAGCCAAAAGTGCCATGTGAGCCGTTTGACGCAAAAATGTGCTTTTTCCTCCCATATTTGGTCCCGTGACAATCCAGCATGTATCTGGGATTAAATGAAGACTATTTGGCACAAATGCACGTAGATTGCCTTCATGAGCAGATTGCACAACTAAATGACGACCTTCCACAATGTGCATTTCAGTGCTGGTATTAGAAAGAGTTGGGCGAACAAGTTGATGGTCGAGTGCTAAAATTTATTTTCATAAATTGAGTTACAGATAGTATTACCATTTTGGGCGTGGCCTGCAAACACATCGAGTTGACTCAATGCTTCAGTCATACATTGAATTGTACTTGTGCAGCTTAAAATACAATCTTGTAGTTGTCGAAAGATTTGTTGTTCCACTTCCAGACTCTGTAGCAAGTTTATAGTCATTGCGATGGATGAGGATACCTGTTGTAAAGCATGAAATACGTCCGAATTGAGTTGGTCTAAAGCTGCTGTTCGATATCTTAAGCTTTTTGTAGTTGTTTGTATCAATTGGTAATCCGGAGCTATATAGATTTAGCATGTGACTAAAAGAGTCAAATTACGAGAAAGTGGTGGAATCGTGTCTTGAGGTACCTCAACACACCAGCCAACTTGTTGCTTCTTTTTAACAATTCGTAATTTTGAAATGTTGGTCTGACGTTGATATTCACGTTGCAGTATTTGTACTTGATCAATGGCTGAATCTTGGCAAAGACCTCTCCAGCCATCCAGTTCTTTAGAATAACCTAAAAAATATTCAAACTCTAGAGCTACAATAAACAACCTTTCACTACAAAATCCTGCTTTTGATTAAGTAGAGTGATATCATCAAGCAGAGCATTTTGAATTTCATGAGCTATTGGCAAAACTATCAAAGTTGTGAGAAGTATTTCAAATAGAGTAAAATACCATGGGGCAGCTCAAAAGCTGATCGAATTGAATCAATTGCATCACATGACCATCGTTGACGTCCTTTATTCATTAGTTCTAAGAGCACTTGGCTTTCCAAAATGGTGTCACTTATCTATTCACCAATTTAAAAGACATTAATCATTGTATTTCATACACGCTTTAAATCCTTTGGAGTGCCTCCTCCCATTGCAAGACGACGTAAACTACGCTCAACATCACCACAATCCTATGACGTTTAAGCATTATGGTGCTAACAATGGGTACCTGAAGCTTATTTCGCAATTTATTTAATAAATGTGCGTCCTCAAGTAACCAAGACACACCATCTTGTCGATGCTGTATATCTTCTACTCTTAACAATGGGGCAGACAAATGATGCTAACGAAATGTCAATAGAAACTATTATCAATAGTTACCGATAGAAGTCGAGCCCCACCAGCAGTTCTTGTTTTATCGATTGCGTGAAGAAGAGTGTGTTGTTTACTTCCTTGCATCGACTAATCAATTGAATTAGGTGGTGACATGATTTGAGTAGACTTACTTTTGTAATTTCAAGAGACCGCCATGCACTTGCATCAATGAGCATACGAGGTAATACATTTGATGCTTCCACATCAGCTTTTAAATGTGTATACTTGAGATAATCCAAAATCATTTGTGCTGCATTAGTAGATGGCTCACGATATGTTTTTAGACATTGCACTGGTAGTTTAGCTTCAATTGACTGCCACATCGGATCTAAAATATGCTTAACGTTAAATGGCAATATCTAATACCATCTCGACTGGTTTTGGTATTCACTGGCAAGAGCAATTCTGTTGGGCTTAATCGACATAACTCACTTTCAAGTTCTTCCATTGATGTTTCTAGTTGATGAAATTCTCCTGTCGATACGTCTGTCCATGCTAATTTAACTTTATTGCAATCATCAAGCACTGTAATTGCTGCAAGGTAATTATTTTGACTTGCTTGGAGCATTGAGTCATCTGTGAGCGAACCAGGCGTGACAACCTATTTGAATCAAAATTATATGCAAAAAAGCAAAGTATTCTACCCGAATTACATGACGCTGTACAAGGGATTGTACTCCAACAGCTTTCCTTAGTTTAGCTGATGAGGCTGACTAAAACAACATAAAAATTATCTATTTATTGACAAGCTTTATACCTCCATTTGATTGCAAATTGCAACTTTTTCACCGTGATGTCGAACAAGTTTTTCAATATATGTATTTAACGATGCAATTGGAAATCCACACATAACATCTAAGTCATGTAATGCTTTAGATTTAGCTTTGCGAGTTAATGCAAGATTCAACAACTACATAATGTTTATTTCAATATTTTAAAATTAATACTTACGTTGGAAGCACGACGAGCATCATCTGAAAATAATTCATAAAAATCACCAACTTGGAACAATAACAAACAATCTGTGTAAAATTTGAATTGATAATGTATTTCTTATAAAATTGATATACCTGGATATTCTTTCTTTTGCTTTAAATACTGACGATGCATTGGAGTTTGCCTTGATGTACACAAACCACGCCAAATGAGTCCCCGGCGAAACATTTTGTTTTGATGATTGGTTGACAAAACATGTGGTCTTCAAATATGTCAAAAGTGCAAACATTCCGTTTCGTTTATATCAAGTTTGATTAACTATTTATTAATTCAATAAAGCATTTAAAGGAATCAAAACGTTAATGTATATTAGATATATATCAACTAATATTTACACTCATTAAGGCTCAATGATCCCTACGCTTAGTCAAAATTCTTTCGCATGTATTTAATAAAATCATTAGCCAATTTTTTAGTTTTGTTGCTTCTTTTTTCATATTTGCAATTGGCAAGTTGCGCAATCTTGCTAAACCTCCCAAAACACCAATTGAGGACTGCATTGATATTTCAATACTTATTTGTTCTTCTACGAGAGCATGAGCTTTTTCATGACAGCTTCCATATTTTTCAAATTCCTTTTTGTACTTTTGAAGTTCTCTTCTAAATGAGTCAATTCCTTTCGATTGCGAACAAATTGAAACGTGCCATAGTAGTTACCCTCGCTTTGTTTCAAATCAGAATGAATAATGCTTAACAATACGTCTATCAGTCCAAAAACTTCGTTCAACGTTTTCAGACATTCATTAAATGAAGTTTCTGCTTTTTTCATTTCATCTTTCCCATAGTTGACCATGTAATCGATAGTCGATTTTATCGAGTCCGCATCAGTCTCATCCATAAGATATTCCAGTAAGGGTACTATTAATTTGCAAAAGGCATCGATCTCGCTGAAAGCTCCATGATGTCAATCTGAGGCATTTCGTAATAATGTGTCAACTTCCCCAACTTTTGAAGCTAAGCAGGGATTAAAGTTTCTTGAGTTGTTTACAAGGGAATGAATGAAATATCTCGGTACCAGTAAATTTTGCTTCACAGCCTTCCTAAACATTTCACTTACGATAGACTCATCGGCAGACGGTTGATAAGTGTTGGATACATGCTTAGACGGAGAAGTGCCCATTGTTCACCCGTTGGGAAAGCAATTTTGATAATAATCAAGTTAGTCCCAGATTTTTCAACTTGTTAATTACACTTTACAGTTAATGACTTAATTATATTGCTTGATATTTTTATGTACAGCACGAGTTCACTTCCATCAAATATTTATGTGCATCATTGTATAGTTGGAAGAGGAAATTTTTCATTATCATTGTTATGGTATGACGGGATGTTGTATTATGAAATTTCTACCGACTAACAAATTATCATTCATTAAGCAACAGACTTTAAAAAAAAATTGTCAAATATAACATTTTTACTATCACTAGCAATTTTCCAAAGTGCAGCACAATTGCCATTTTTTTGTTATATGTTTACTGACAACGGAGTTTTGAAATCTTCCTTATTCAAAATCTAATTTTTGAATGAATGGGATTAAATTCCTTATACAAACTAAAGAAAGCTTAAACTAAATTTTGTTAGCTTGGGTATATCTCAACGAACAATACACATAAGTCATACACAACTGGCAATTCGAAATTACACCATTGAATTGAAAATACTTTTAAGCGAGCGCAATAATTACTGCAATACTTTTCTTGACCTGCTGTTGTAGTAAATCTGAATTCGTTTCTGATTGTATAAATCATCGAAAACTAAATGCAACATAGAAAGCATACAATTATTATGGTAAGGTTAATTATGCTATAGCAAACTATGATGTGATGCTAAAACTGTTCCTCGATGTGGCAGAAAGGCTGTTAAAACATCATCGAATTTAACTGTTATGCCCCTTGTTTGGTACTTCAGGTAAATCAAAGTGTGAAATTTATGCCTTGAAAGCTTGAACCCAAATCGATTCAAAATCAAGCGCAAAGCTTCACTGTCAATGTATCCATCGGTCGCATCTTTCGTCATTTCATCGCGCATATCATTTAAACTTTTTCCTGTTTCTTGCAAGTGCTTACAAACTTGTTTCACCATTTTTACATTAAGTTCTTCGACTTCTCTGATATGATCAATGACTGCACACAATCTTGTTGGATCAACTTTTAAAGTACCATTGAGTAATGAAAATTTGTGTACAAGTAGTGGAGCAAGCCAAAATGTATTGAGAAGTAGGGGAATCAAAAGAAGTGTAAGGAACTGTAGTTCATGGTTGCTTAAAGTTGGAACAATACAAGCAATGAGCATGCTGTAGTACAATCCATTGACAATCAAAAAAGTTCGTACACAAAATTCAACAAATTTCCGAGAAAATGGTATTTTAATTGAGGGGTTCAAATTGTTTAAAGGTGAGTTTAAAGGTGACTTGTTCTTTTGAGTCAGTTTGCGATAGATCGATTGTAACATTTGCACCACAAGGTTGTGTTTAAAGTACCCTTTTCTTTTTTTGATCGAGCCTCTAATCTCTTCAGAGACATCATTCATTATTTTCAATGCTTCCTCTGTAGAGATTTTACCCTCAATTTCTTCTTTCGCTCCTGCACGTTTTAAGGCTTCAACTAATTCTTCATATTTTGACTCAAATTCACCATTTTCGATAAGGAAATGGTTTTTAGCTTGGTTGATGACCGCGTAAATCAAAACTTTTAAGTAAATTGCCATCAACACCATTGCTCCAGTTAGGCTCCAGGCGAAAAACTTGAAAACCCATTTGCGTTTATCATCCATTTGGGAACTAATCTGGTAGAGACTTGATGTAATATCGTACGAGCTTCGATATAAGCTATGTGCTTGTAATTCTCCAGTACAAGCAAAAAAAGCTGCAAGTAGTAACAAAAGCAAACTATAACCAAGAATATCGATCTCGATTAAATCAACAATCTGGCAATCCTGTATTTCCCGAATGTACTTGGCAAAAGTAAACATTGTTGGAAGACCACGAGCATCTCGGAAGTATAACTCAAGCAATTTGTGCTCAAGTAAATTGTGCATATAATAATTTGACCGCATCCTGGTAAACCAAGAGTAATTTTTGATTTTTTCGTTTTCAGCCTCAGCCATTTGTACTAAGGCACTTGCCTCAGAAATCATAATGTCATCGATTTTGGCATTAGAAAAACGAAGCCGTGCAAATACAATGAGAGATTGCACCACTAGAGCAAGCACTACAAAGAAAAGAAGCATATCTGCAGCATCAAGTGAATAATATTGCACACCTCCATATTGGATCACATTAAAGTAACAAACGAGCTTTACAATCAAGTAAATGAACCCAACCACCATTAATTCTACAAATTTCTATAACTTTTGACAACTTTGAAATATTCATTACCTCCTGTAACTTTGTTTAACATTTCATTGTACTTGCGATGATCTTTACAAAGATGAATGAGTTTGTGTAAACCCGTTTCAAGCAATGATACGAATATCACAACAAAAAATGTCCACAAGAGTACTCGTTGAATTGTTAGTGGTTGAGTATCAGCCAGTTCTCTAGATATCATTTTGTAGTTTTGAAGCAAATTCAAAACTAACGACATACGTGAACAATAAAATTGAAATTAAAACGACATATGATATCAGTAAGTTGTGTTTATCTCGAAATTACCGCCCTTTACTGATATTTTGTCTGTTGAAAGCACTCATCCGATGCAATATATTTTCTAATAATCTATTTAATGAGAGCGAAATTTAAGTTTTTAATAGTTATCGTAAATTGCTTAACCTAGGGAATAGAAATTAAGTTTGCCAAGTATTAATCAAATTTGGATATGTAGAAGACAAACTACTGGAAATATGCTCGTCTCCTACAAAATCCACCGAAAAATATGGTGATGAGTGTTCCAATTCAAAAATATTGTCTTACGTCCGCTTTTTGTGATATACAATTTTCGATGAATTTGTGTTGAGTTCCAGAGAAATATATTCTTCAGTGAAAAAGTGATGCAATAGTACTCATAAACAATGTGCAACATTGAGTTCGATTGGGATGGTGAATCGGCCCAGGAGAAGTATGCGATGTACGTTACACTTGGTACACCACATTGAATACGAAATACAGAGCATTGGTCCAGTTGATTGCACCTTAAAAGATATGTTTGAAAGTCCAGGCAACTTGTCTGCAAGTAAGAATATATTTTGGAAAGCAAAATAAATGGCGACTGATAGCAGCAGTGGGAGATGTGTAGAACGAGAGCTTGTGCACAATTTGATGCAGGAAATGCCATCGCAAGTGGTGGTTCTGTGGCTCCAACATTGTGGTTAAGACAATCATGTCAAATTGTTGTGTGAATGTCTGGAACTACTCTTTTGATCGAGCGAGCATCGAAATGAAATTCTTTCTGTTATATTGCTTGCGTTTTACAACGAACAAACTCGCAAATGGACTTTGGTGTGAATGATCTACAATTACAACAAAAACATCATAAAAATGGTGTATGAGTGATAAATAATTATTCTAATCGACGTACCAAGCAAGAGTCATAAAATGGAATTTGCAATGATACTTTGAATGCTACCGCCATCGTTATTGTACAAAGGTATTTGATTAATATGAACAAGAAAATATCATGATTATTAAAAAAAATAGTGTCCAATATGTTCGTTTGCTGAGGAGCAATTGATCAATTATTACAAGTCTATTTCCATACCAACACAGTACAGAAGATGATGCCAACAAAAAAATTATGACACAAAACCTTGTACGAGAAAAATGATAAATATAAGTCCATGATTTTTCAATTGATGTATGAGAAGGACACCATCGTCTGGATATTCTGAAGACCGATATAGGCTTTACTAGACTCTTGCACAAATTAAACTGCTTCGTGTCTTCGACGACACTTCTTTTGTAAATGATAAAACTGTTCGAAGTACTTTCAATGTCAGAGATGTTACTTTGGCATTCGTGGATATAAATTTCAGTTGGAGTACTTTAATTAACTACATTTTCGTGACAACTCGTTGGGGCAATTCTGTTGAGGGCAGAATTTATCATGTCTAATCTTGTTGGAGGGAAAATCCAAACGGGGGCACATGACACAGAACTTTGTACTTGGGAGGACCACACACATTACAGTTATACAAAGGACATCATGTCAAAAAGAGCGTCACGGCGAGTAATCCTATCTCTGTGTATATACATATTTTTACAGAATCACTTGTTATCTCTAACTAATGGCACTTTTCCCCTTGCCCATAATCCTCACAAACTCCTGATTCAGGTTATGAGCTCAAGCGAGAGCAAAAGCGATTCCGTGATCCTCACTGGATCAGCAAATTATTTGTCACGGTCTGGAGACACCTCTGTTTACTAGAGACACCTCTGTTTACATCGCTGGAAAGGGTCTAGAGGGCTACATGGATGGCTCTATAGCAGAACCAAAAGTTCCCGTAACAACACATAACAAGAAATCCACTACTTGGGCCAACGATAAGGCTTCAAAAGAATGGTAGACGTAGAGGAAGGAGGACATGCGATGCATGTCGAAAATTCGATCGAGATTATCCCAAGATATCAAAAACACTATTGGTGATGATCTAATTACGTCATACGAGCTATGGGAACTTCTCAAAGCACGCTACGGTAGAGCAACTGGGTACGCCAAGCGTCTTGCACTTCGTGAAGTTTATGTATGCTACATGAATCCAGAGAAGCCTGTAGCGACTCACCTGTAAACGTGAGCAAGTTAATCATGAAAGCGAGACAATACGGGAATAAAATTACACCAGACGATGAAGCCTGGTTCCTTGTATTGAACTTACAATCGAAATTTGCTTCAATGTCTCTCTTTAATGAGATGGCATCATCCTATACAGCATGAGACGTTGAGATACTTAAAATGAGGATTGAAGCTGAAAAACGTAGACTTGTTGAACTTGCAAAACCAACCCATGGATCAAGTTATCAACGTCGAGGTGGTGGCCATACACTAAACGTAAGAGGCATTCAATTTTATAAATGCCAAGGATACGGTCATACCACCCAAGATTGACCCTCACATGAATCGTTTGATGAGTCTGGTAAAAGAAAGAAATCATCAAAGAAGAAGAAAAAGGTCAAGCTCAACACTAAGAACTCTACTGATGCTGGAAATGGAAACAAAGATAACTGTAATATTGTATTGAATGTCAATGTCAAGCGACCTGGTGTTGACTGGTATGCATACAGCGGGTCTACGATACACGTATGTCCCAAGGCTAATTACCCTCAGCTTCACAACATTGTAAACCTTAAAGACCCAAAGCTTGTAAATGGATTTGGTTCCAACAGCAAGCCTAAAATTTCATATGTCAAAGGTGAATTAAATGTGAATACCGCAGGTGGAACTCGCACAATTACTGATGTGTATTATTTCCCATCCTTCGCAATATCATTGATCTCATTAACGGTACTAAACAAGAAGGTTTTGATTTTCAACAGCTGGCAACAAATTGATGATTACCAAGATCAAAACAAGTGTGCTTGAATTCGTTCGATGTGGGTTGCTCTACGCTCTTACAGGAGAAATCATACTACCCGACAGAGTTCTTGCTCTGCAAGACATAAATGCATGGCACAAAAGACTCGGTCATGCATCTGAGCAAAAACTGAAGGAGCTATGTAAGGCTGGCTTTGCCATGCCTGACTTATCAAAACAAAAATTGGACCCATGTACAACATGTCTTACAACAAATTTACGACATCTTCCAGTCTC
>JNBS01002115.1:0-29800 GCA_002081575.1 Thraustotheca clavata | reverse complement strand
TTTGGCAATTAACACATCCAAAGGCAAGTCTTCACTTTCAACTGCTTTTTCATGCGCCTATACATCATGAGTGGAAAAAATATATTGTTAAGTACTTTGGACAAAACTTTAGCATCGTGAAGAATCCTTCGGGCTTGATTTTCAGTAACACCAAGTTCAGACACAATTTCTGATATCCCAAAGAGTTGAGATTTACTAAGTTTTCCAGTTTTTACTGAAGTGTCCAATTTGGTCATATTGGCTCCCCAAATCAAGTCTTTAGTGACGACTTTAAGTTCTGATAGAACAGACCTATTTCCTTTGGAAACACTAGCCACTTCATCGTAACTTTTCAGCACAATAGCTAGCATAATGTTGAAAAGCACAAGGAAGAGTACAATTAAGGTCGTCCAGTACCAAAAGAGAGCAATGTAATAATCAATAGAGCTAATGGAGTCAAAGCTAAATTGGCCAAAACACAAATTAATTACAGTGACGATTGTGTACCCAAGTGTACTAAAAGCTAGAACTCGACCACCAAACAAAATATGCCCTACAGTCACAAAGCCAGCAACACAGACCAAATACACAAAGAAAAAGGGACCAAAAAGTTGCAACGATTTCGCTACTGTAGATGTTAAAACACTCAAATTTGGATGGAATCTCATGGCACCAAGAATCCTATGGATATATGAATGAAATCTACTAACTATTTCCTCTACCGAGCTACAAGGAATAGCATTGCCATCATAGCTGCAATACGAACACTTGTCATCATTTGCCCCATGAGTTTAAATCGCTGCATTAACTGGCTTAAACTTTCACGGGCTTGTACAGCATTATCACCTTGATTAAAACTAGCTCCACTCACTCCAACAGCAGTGAGTAAAGTTGTTAAAGTATCATCATAGACGTAAGTGCAAAGAATACCCCAAAAAATATAAAAGACAAGAATAGAGATAAGTGCACCCCATTCCAATACGTGCCAAAAGGTTAGATAGTCGTAAATGCTCGAGTGTTTCTTGCGATTTATATACCATTGACGAACTTGAGTGAACAATGCAGCACAAAAGAATAAACCAACAAAGATATCAAGTATAATTGGTCCAGGTCCATCGTAAGGGTTTGAAGGTACAGCAACAATATCTGAATCGATATATATAAAGCCACCTAGTTGAAATTGTAATTGGAGCTCAATGATGCTCATAATTTTTAATTCTCCATCGTATGCAGTAAGTGTAACATCAAGCTCGGTGGTTCCAAGACTCAACCATGTGCCTGAGGTTTCTTGGGCTTGAATTAGTTCTTGTGCATGGCTTGGAGGAGTTCCAGCATCAATATAAAGATAATCTGTCACTAAATTGCTCGTATCATGGCAATTGGGGTAAATTTTGCTTAGAGGACCACTAAAGCCACAAGAAACCAATGATGCTGTAGTTGTTTTGAACTCTACAGCTCCAAGGATAGTATGAAAGAGTTGAACACGATGTAGAAATTCACTTGAGAGATTATTTCCGTTGTAATCTGTCGGGACAAAGGTTGTAGGAATAAAAGTATCATTAAGCCATGAAAACACATCGCTCATTGCCCCAATATTGGTAAATTTCATTTTTGTTGTATCTGTAATTGCATCCTATCAAGGCAAATCAGCTCTACAACTTCTAGTATATGCAATATACCGTTCCTGTTGTCACGAGAGCAGAATAGAGTCCATTTTCAGCAGGGTACATCTTATGAATGGGCACATGAGTCAATGCCATACCACAAAAGATGAGATAAAAAGCCACAGGAATTGGTAAATACCCAAAGTGTCGACGTAGATGATAACGAGCTTTAGTTGCATTGCTTATTTCTTCATAACTCAGATATTCTTGAGCTTTAATCGCTTCTTTAGCGTCCATCGTCATCACTGATGACATTTGACTCAATTCGTGACTGCCAAAGATACACTTGCCGTTAGTTGTGGTAAGTTGTGGTAACTGCCACATCTAATTGGAGTACTTTTGGCAGATATCTATAAATAGATTTAGCATGCATCATCGGCAAACGTTGCCGCCGGTACGTGTTCATGGTCGAATTTATAGCAATTAAATGGCTGTAGAACGCAGGAAAGAAGCAAACACCAAGTGCAAATGAATCTACTGCGAATTGTCTATCGTTTGATACCCGTCCCATTACCCCTGAAGGTGTTCGAAAGTATCGAAAATCGTATTTCGCTGAACCAGGAACACGAATTGTGCATTCAGGCTTGATAGATGACATGAAACACATCGATACGACGAAAAAGTATGGGATTACAACAAGGAATAGCGATCACGTCGATATAGTTTGTGTTAAAAAGTATTTTGTGTTGAATTTTTTGTAGGATATTATGCCGGCAAGAATTCCTTCAGATCATGCACTCATTACCCAAGCAAAACTAGAAGCTGTGTATCAAAGTACAAAGCGAGAACCTCTTGGAAAGAGTTATACACGTGGACATGTATACTCTCAAACGATTTTTGGAGCTCCACCACCTGAAATCACAGATACAACCAAAGAGTTGATATACACAGCTCCATACAATGAAACAACTGAAGCTAAAGCATTGTACAAACGAAGTCATGGAGCTTCTGACCCTGGTGAGCAAAAGAATCGCGGGTATCAAGTCCCAATTGATTTGAATACAACGAGATTTGGAGCCCAGAAAGTTAAAAACGACGGTGGAGTCTCGAGTGCATTGAACCCAGAGCTTGATGAACAAGTTTCCAAGCTTACAATTACATCCAAGAACGTAGAGGACATGAAGTCCACGATGGATCAACTTGGAAGACCACGAAATCTTGGATACAATCGTGCTCATGAAAATAATGATCATGTGTTTGGCGTTAAACTCCCAAAAGACGGTGCTGGAGCTGGAGATTGTATCCAAGGCCATTATTCCTTTGAAGAACAGCAACCAGATTCAGATTTAGGACGTCCTGTTAATCGTGGCTGGATGAATGCTACTGCAGATGATCGTTCGTTTGGAGTTCCAAGCATTCGTTCTGATGTGGTGCCACCACAAAAGAGATCGCTGGCTGATGCTCAGGTACTATTTACTTCAAAGCCATATAGATAATTGGATGCTGTAGAACTATGGTGATGATGTTGCAGCTCAAGAACTGTTATATCCCCAACACTACTCATCACTTGGAGTACAAGACACAGAGTTTAGTCAACCTCGTACAAAGCAATACTTAGCTGATCTCTTTGCCAAAATTGGCTATAAACTACCTGCTGCTGTTGTCGACCGATTGTATGCAAATGCAGGAGGTACTACACCGCGAGGTGTAAGCATCCAAGCATTCCGAGATGCCCTCAATGACTATCTTGATAGTGAGGATAACAATCCACGTAAGTAAAAATTTTCTCATAGAGTTTTTGCATTGCAATTACGGGAGAAGTTTGGCCATACGAGCATCAAGAGCTTGCATATTTTGTTGAAATACTTCCAGATTCGACTTTAGGTTGTTTTCCATCTACAAACCCAATGCATCAAACCTTTAAAATTTCAAGCTTACATTTTTCAGCAATGCTTCATCCGTTGAAAGAATACGTTTAAGTTGATCCGTTGATTCTTCAATAGCTTGTAGGCGTGTACTACAAATTCATGACATTCTTTACAATGACAATTAAGTACCTAAAAGTACTTGCATCTTGATGCAAAGCACGCAGCGAAGAAAGCTTTTCAATGAGAGCTGGCAACGCTGCTGCACTTGTGCTTACACTCTACATGACTTGAGTATATTTTCCAACAAAGATTCATTCACCTGTAGCTTGTCATTAATTGTATTTAGCTGGGAGCTTTCATGAGCTGTCATGATTGATTGTTGTACAGCTCCATGAAGATCTTGCAGCTTGCTAATTGCAGTCAAATCATGCAATAAAGCTGTAACTCGCGTTGAAATAGTATCAAGTTGTGTTGGTTGCAATAAAGCCATTCGTGTTTCAAGCTACATTTTTCAACTAAGTAAATTCATATCTCGATGAAAATTACATCATTCACAGCATGAAGAATTGTTCTTGGTGTTGACAAAGGAGCTCCAATAGCACTTTCTAATTGTGCTAATCTTTGTTCTACAGCAGCAAGTTTTAAAGTTGAATGCTTTTGATCTCTTGTTTCTGGCAATGCATATACTTCATACTATTCATTTAAGCTCATTTTCAATTCATATTCCTTACCACAAGTGAAGAAACATCATCTTTATCATTCTCATTTCTTGATTGTTCTTGGAATGTAGCAATATCTTTAAACAATTGACTAGAAAGTTGTTGTTGTACACTTGTTTGATCATTTTGCATTGCAGAAGGTGTCAATTGCATTTGATTTAAATTGATTTGCATCGCTTTAACACTTTGCAACATGGAAGCATACGAAGGTTGAGTCGGATCTTCTTGTGCCATGCGATCAAGCATCACAAGGTCCGTCTCAAGTTCTCCAATCTCCATTTTAAGTCTGTGGAATCGCATTACAGGCGTCTCCAGCTCTCCTCTTGGTACAATTTTCACTTCTTCCTTGGTCATTGCCATAGATCGCCCCAGGAACGCATGGAACGCGTCTGCAGGACGAACTCCATGTCTGTCGATCTCATTCAACTCACTAACAAGCCCCTCGTCCATGTGTGCGTACGCATGAGGCGCTTGGACAGGATAAACCTCTTCTTCTGGCGTCTCATACACTTCAGTCTCTTCAAGCACTCTTCGGTTCATTTTCAAAGTGATTGTCTTTCCCCTTCATGGTACGTGGTACACCCCACCAACAAGCAAATTCTCTCTGTAGAAGGTTTTTACACGCTTCTCGTCTGAGCACGCAGACTTTATCCATGATATGAGCTTCGATTTGTACGGTAGACGCCTTGCAACGTGCTCTTCGGACCGTAAGATCAAGGTAAGATCAATATGAACAGCAGTGAACAAGAAAAACAAGTAGATCTGGGAGAAAGAAGCACAATGGCAGCTTCAATACGAATGGACTGCACATCAAGCGAGTGTATGGAAAGTGACATGGGCTCATCCAGAGTTTGGACAAATTGTTGCGTCTTGTTCGTTTGATCGAACTGCAATTGTATGGGAAGAATCACTTGCTAAACCACAAACTCCATTGCTATCAACGGATGGAAGCCAAGCACCTGCATGGGCATTGCAAGCGCAGCTTACAGATGCACGTGAATCAGTACATGATGTGAAATTTGCTCCTCGTCACCATGGATTGAGATTGGTATTGAAATGAGAGAAATTAAATGACAATGGAAATTCTTGTAGGCGACAGCATCGGCTGATGGATATGTACGCATGTATGAAGCTTCGAATCCAATGAATTTATCGGAATGGACATTGCCTGTACATTTTTTTGCTTGAGAAAGAATTGATGGATTTGTAGGAAAGTTTTCTTGCTGATTCAGAAGGTGTGACTTGTTTGTCATGGAATTCAAATCGATTTGATAACCCAATGATTCTTGTTGGTGGCAATTCTAATGTTGCCAAGGTTAATATTTATGTTTATTTTGAATTGCTAATTGTTTTAGGTGTGGGGATTTACTAGTGCTCGTCAATGGTATGTAGTTGCAGAACTTGTTGGGCATAAAGATATTATTCATGATGTATGTTGGGCTCCAAACCTTGGAAGGTAGAAAAGAGAATTTTTTACAATGTTTGAAAATGATTAGATCGTGCCATTATCTTGCTACTGCTAGTAAAGATCGTACAGTTCGCATTTGGAAGCTAAAACTCTCAAGTAATCGAGAAGAAATGACTGAAGTCAAGCAGGTTGCTATGAAGGATCATGGTACTCTTTTGAAGTAGAGATGTGCTTGTCAAAATGCATTTTAGGTATGTTTGAAGTGTGGCGAGTACAATGGAATGTCACGGGAACAATGCTTGCATCGTCTGGAGATGATGGCACAGTGCATATGTGGCAACAAGATCATCAAAGAGAATGGCAATGTGTTAGTACTATTAGTGGTGATATGTCAATTTAAATACTACAAAGCATCGATGAGAATGCTTCGGAACTTGTGGGGTGCACGAACGAATGTGGGCAAAGCAATGTATTGACGTTTGTCAGATAAACGTGCAATTGAATCAAGAAAATGTAGAATGGGTAATGTGCATTGTCTGTAGTCCATGTCTGTACCGAGAAATGACGAAGCAAGGGAGCCAAGTGCTTGTAGGTCCTTTAAACGTAAATACGTTGCTTCTTCTGGATTGCATCGTGAAACCATGATTGCCGAAGCAAAATCACACAGTTTATAGCATGATCCAAACACAAGGACATTCGATGGTTGAATATCCCCATGAACAATTCCGTTTGCATGCAAAAAACACACTGCATCCAACAATTGTGTCAACATTTCCATCAACTGTCGATGGTTTAATATTCGGTCCCGAAGACTGCCTTGAGAGCTGTATTCCAACACAAGATGGTGATACCCAAAGTGTTGAAAGGTTTCTACATAACCCACAATGTTTCTATGGCCTCCAATTTCAAGCAAATGCTCATATACGACTCGTTCCATCTCGACATCTTTGTTTGTTGTGATGGTGTGGTTTTGAAAGGTGACATGCATTGCTGCACAAGCTGCATCGGAGCGTTTGATAGCTACAAGCCCATCGGCAGACTCAGCAAGGACTACATCCCCATACACTGTCATTGCAAGACGTTCCACAACTGTGTATGCTTCCATTGTGCTCGATAGACTGAAAGATGGGAAATGAACAATAATGCGTTGTCCAGGGATACTGGGCGGTGTGACGCGGTGAACGCAATGTCGCACTTGTTTTTTTGCCGCCAATGCCAAAAAAAATGAGGAATTCGATGGGAGTCTATTTCGTGGAGAAGCAGAGTGAATTATCGAGTTTAGACAACGAAATGGATTCTCCACTCATTACGCTGAGGGGTTGATGAGATCCTTCATACGCTCGCTCAAAGCAGTGTACCACTTGTGGTACTCAAAAATGTCACCTTTGCCTCTTCGGATTTCCACAAGATGCAAGGAATCAGCGAGGACGTAAATTTGCACCGTGCAACCTACAGCACCCTTGGGTGTTGTCAAAGTAGCCTTGAGCTTGAAATTGGACGAGTCTGCATGAACTTCACAATTAGGCATGGCACTCATGTGGTTAGAAATGCTTTGAAGAATCGTAGCTGCATCAAGTGTCGATGTGAATTGCGTACTGCGCTTCACTCGTTTGTCATCAAAGGACTGGAACATGCGATTGAGAGCGATGCCACCACACATATTGATCAAGTCAAAAGCATTCATCATTTTTGGACCTAATCATGAATATTTAGCTGATCTATTTTATATTTTGGCACCAGCTTCTTTCTTCTTGGAACCTTCAATATCAGCATGCTCTTGAATAGCAGCATCTAAATCTGCTTGACTGGGTTTGATTTTAAATTTTTCAATCGACATTTTAGTACGTTCGGCAGCATCATCACCTTCAAAGTTGGTAAGCACAGCACCTAAAAGTTAGTAGTTAGTAATTGCCATCAAATACATTAGGGAGATACTGTGAGCTGGAGCACGTTCAAGTTTATTCGTATCATCCATGTACCACTCATCTTGTTGGATATCATGCAGAGTCACACGGGTTACTGGATCTGGAACAAGAATCTTGTTCAATATGGCCTTGACACGAGGAGAAAACCACGATGGATAAGAGAACTCAGCCTTTTGAATCTTTCGGAACAAGGCAGACATTGTAGGTTCATCAAATGGAAGAAAACCAGCCAAAAGGACATACAAAATGACCCCAATAGACCACACATCAGCAGCTCGTCCATCGTAGCTACAATTATCAATTTATAGTGAAAAAATATACAAATTGCATACCCTTTGTCAGCCAACACTTCAGGAGCAACATAGTTGGGTGTACCACACGTAGTATGAAGAAGCGATGCACGAGATCCATCCGTGCCATCACCACCACCTTCATACAAAGCACTAAGGCCAAAATCCGAGATTTTAAGATCTCCATTTTCATCAAGCAAAAGATTTTCTATCCTCTATAAGATGACAATTTTCAACCATTTCTATACCCGGCTTAAGATCACGATGGCAAACACCTTGTGAATGACAGTATTCAACGCCATTCACAAGTTGCCGAAAGTAGAATCGTGCTGTTTCTTCATTAAATCGTCCTTCACTTACAATCTTATCAAAGAGTTCACCTCCAGTAATGAGTTCAAGGACAATGAAAATCTATCAAAAAATCGTCATATTTTTCATCTATCGCCTCTCCAACCTTGGTACGACTCGCAAGCACTTCTTTAAGCACAACAACATGTCGATGTCGGACCATTTTCATGATTGAAATTTCCTTCTTGATCTGGGCACCCATGTTTTGTTTTTGGATTTTGTCCTTATCGAGCACTTTGATCGCAACTCGCTCCTCCGTCTCCGTGTTAATGGCATACTTGACCCTGTAATCAAGCTAATAAGAGAGGAAACAGGGAAGAAAGCACGTACTTCCCAAAGGTTCCTTCGCCCAGCGTTTTCCCGATCTCGTACTTGCCGACCTTCTTGACCATGGTCGTTTCGCTACTGTCGTCAAATGGTTGTGCGCCCCTACTCTATCTGCACGCAACTCTTCGATTACTGGCCATATCAACTTTTTGTATTCATGCGGTTTGAAAGCACGAGACACATATCAACAGCCTCTTTATTAAGATCTCGTCACATATAGACCTCGTATTGCTACAAATATCATACATACATATCAAATATCAACATTAGGTGGCGTGCATTTAGAACTTGTAGAGGTGACGTTCTAGAGAGAGATTCCTTTACTGCAATCATAAATCAACTTCAAAAAGAGGATAATTAACTTTAAAAGCACGTCATTATATTGCAATTAGGGAATTTTTATGATGACTAATGAAAAAGGAGAATGACTTTTGAGGAACCAATCAGAATTAAAATAAGAAGAGCTATGTGGCGATACTGGCGAAGGCCATCGATGCCGATCAGGCTTAGAACTCGTCGTGTACATCAACGTCGTCAATATAAATCGTATGAAGCGTTAAAAGAAGACTTTAAGGAATGGCTACGAAAGGAAGTAAAGCTGGTTTCGCTCTTTCTTGGCACAGGCCTAACAGCGATCTTCATTTATGCCTATCGTGATGACTCGCCAGTACGTCAAATGCAATATATTTTGGCTGAAGCTACTGTTGCTTCAAAGCAAGGAGATAAATATCGTGCTCGTCAATTAACACAACGTGCATATGCCATTGCTGGCTCCGTGAGTGATCGAGGTATGATAGATGTGATGCAAAGAAAGAATATTGAGATGCTTGATAGAACCACATTTGTATGAACTTGCATTTTCGATTGCTGCTCAGTTTGAAGCTGCAGAACAATTTGAGCAAGCAAAAAAGTTTTATCATGAGGTTTTGCAGATTCATTATGTGAATTTATCTGGTGTAGGCAATGACACATGTGCCTTATGCAAAGAATGCGAGTAAAAATGCTGCCATGTATCGAATGATAACGTTAGACCGCATTGCAGAATGTTGCCATAATATGTGAGTATGAATTGAATATCCAACTCTGATATATTTGTAGGAAAGATGTCAAGAAAGCAGAGATATTCTATCAGCGTGCATTGGACATCTATGAGAAAGAAAGAGGACGTGGTCAGCACAAAAAAGACCAAATGGACGCTGAAGTTTGTGGAATCTGGTTCAATTATGGTACCATTCCTGATGACTATAACTTTATTTGTAATTAATTTCTAGCGAGATTATGCATTGACAGTAGTGATATTCCTCGTAGCCAAAGTTTATTGAAGATTGCCAGCAAATGTGTACGTGAAAACAATCTACCTCAAGAAAAACAAGTCATGATATCCGAACTGTTCAAGCAGCTTCAATCTCCAGAGATCTAATCAAGGTCTTCTTTACTAGTAATATGGATTATGAATAGCGTTCTACATTAGGCAACTTTACGTTCCTTGATAATATCGCCAACAATAGGAATAAAATAATAAGAACTTGTGTGGTTAGTTGGGGGTTTGTATTCATTGGAAAGACAAATAAGGGCAATCGTAACATACTTCATATCATCCAAAGTAAATGGACCATCAATAGCTTTTTAATCATATCACACAACTTGACAAGTTTCTTTCGACTCTCAATTTTGCATGTATTAAATGTGTGATAGTTTGCCAATGGTTTACATGATCGTGTTCGTGTGATTTAAATTCCATAGACTAAATACGTCGACTCTTTTTTCTTAATCAAGACCACGTCAATCAAATCAAAACAAGGTGGTAGCTGAATTAAATACCAACCACTTTTGCTTTTCAATATATTTTCTTGAAATGACAATATCTGTATTGGATTTTTGTCTGAATTGCTCTTTTTTAAACTTTAGCAATGATTTCTCCCCACCTCTTTCCCATTACCATTGATCGTTAGTTTCTTCTCTTGTAAGGAATACATTCTTATCAATGTATGACCTGCTTGTAAACATTGAAATAGTCTCCAACTTGATCAAACAACTATCCAAAACAGCATCTTAGTAATTTTATCTGAACATCTCAAGGTACTCACAATATCCATCAAATCGTCATCATCATGTTTAGTTATATAACCCAATATGCACGCCAATGTTATCCCACGTGGTGCATTTCGTCCACACAAGCCATAATCCCTCAAATATCCCATGGATCTTCACTGTCTTCAATTTCAGGTAAAATATCTCGAGCAGGTCCTGAGCTCATTTCAATCATAGTCTTTACTTGGAGTCTGAGTGATATCATGTGCATTGAGTTATCTATGCCATTTTTTCTCTCAATCAAGTATTCAACTACTAACCCGATAACACCACCAAATACACTTTTGAAGAAATCGGGTAATCCTTCAAAAGCAATTCCATCAAGTCCATCTTGTATATCAAGATCAATGCTTAAGGCAACACTTTAAACAACATACCAAATTTCATCGCGACAAAAAAAATGTGAAATCAAATACCCACTTTTGCAAATGCTGTTCTTTTATGAAAGAACCAATTCCGGCACCGCCAAAGATAATCCAATGCATTGGTATCGCGGTGGAAATTTGTTCTTCTGGAATTGGTATTGGGTACATTTAATTTTTCAAGCTTGACAATGTCATCCACCACAACCCAAACACGCTCAATTCAAGAAATTATCACCAACTCCAAAAAAAATCATCAAGTGTAAGGTTAGATGGCGAATTTATGAATTCTGCCAAGGCTATTTGGCAATTAGAATTCAACTTGTCAGTCGTCTAATATTTGACTCTTTGCGTGTCGTATCGACCAACCTCTGTTTTAAATGATACTAAGCTTTTATCAATGTAAATGACACATTCACCCAAAGCTTGTAAAAGTCGAAAGAGAAAATAGAGAAATTGTGATTTCCTAACTTTTCTGGCTTACCACGATATTTTTCATCTTTCCCAAGTTAAACAATGGAATCGCAGCTGAAATAGAATGTTCAAAACAAAATGTGTTGATCACATTAATGCTACTACAACTCGATTCTTTCTTGATTTCATGAATGCAATCGGTGTAATTCATCCAAAGTTTCTTCGATTTGAAAGTCTGTAAAAAGTTGGTGGGGACTTGTATTCTATATTTCAATAGAGCAACTTGTAGACTTTTGTCCATGGCACGCAGTTCTTCTATAGCATCCATTTATAAAATTATGATATGAATTTCAATTCATAAGTCACTATCTCTCAAATCTCAACGTCTCTAATCAAATAATGAAAAGAAGTGACTGATATATCTACATGGACCTGGGCATCCATAAACGATCATGTTAATTTGAATTAGTCATCAAAATTTAAGCTTCTGGCTTTAAGCTTCTGGCTTTAAAGAATTCTTGAGGCGTTCAATTACTCCAGAAGCTGTTGCTTGATCCAAAATCTGGCTGACAGTACGTCCTTTGCCATCAACAGCATCCACATCACACCCAGCAGCAATCAAAGTCTTTACAGAACTAACACTGGCCATTTCAACTGCATAATGTAAAGGTGTCTTTCCTTCAGGGCATTTCGCATTCAATTCATCCATTGTTAAAAATGGAATGAGAGCATCCAAATATTCAGATTTATTCCATGAAGCAAACTTGTGGAGGGCAGTAAGGCCATAAGCATCAGCACCAGCAGGGTTCACGCCTTCTTTGCCCTCAATATTGACTTTGGTCAATTGGAAACGAATATCTTCTAGATCCCCAGGAAAGTCAATGAGTTTACTTAAAGGACGGCGTTCATCATCACTGTTGACGGTAGAACGGCCAGAAAAAGTAGTTCCTTCATCAGCTTTAAACATAGTTTTAAGCACGGTAGTTGTCTTCTTGAGCTTGACTTGACCAAGACCACCAAGACCAAAGATGGAAACTTTCTTGGTTACATCATTAATGCTTGTTGGTGGAGGCATTTTTTCAGCACGATAAGCTGCACTAATTGCTTGCACTTTGTCAAATTCTTCTTGAGAGCATCGGCTGCGATCAGATAAATATTCATTAAATGTGACCACAATAGGATTTTCAGCATTATCATGACTTACATCTTTCGGGCCACGATTCCACTTATCAGTGACAGATAAAAGAGCTCCAATATCCAAGAGAACATTTGCTGTTTTAGCAGCACTCTTATCACCCGACCCAGCACTTTAATTGTCTGGTGTTTTTTACTCCATAGATATTTTGTGCGTTAATATCAATGCGTCCATCAGCATGCAAGAGAGCAATAGCTTCAAGTGAGGAATAAAGAGCTGCCATGTGCATTCCAGTGTCTCCATTACGAGAAGTCAAAAGCACATCCACACGAGGATCGGCAAGGAGCAATGGCAAGAGCTTGGAGTCATCATTTAGACAAGCATAATGAAAAGCTGATTTGCCATCTTTATCCACTCTATTGATAATCTCTGGAGTCAATTCACTCGTTGCCAAGAGCGATTTAACTTCATCCAAATCCCCACAAGCGGCAGCGTCAACAAACACACGTTCCATAGCTTTTCAAATGACAATCATCCCATTCTGTCGCATGTTAAAAACGTTCTTAACACATCATTAGCATCATTTTTCATTTCTTCCTCATCTACGTCGTCATTAATCGCCTAAGAGAAGAGATAATGCATTAAATACCTAAACCATGATCTTTAGCCTTATGAGCTCGTCTTGTCTTATTTAAAAAATGAAGAAACGGTTAGTTTCTTAGTGTTTTAAACACATATTATAATAGGCTTGTATAAAACTATCCACTAATGTTTAATACAATTCTTTGAGAATATATATATAATATATATTTATTATAACAGTTTTGGTATAGAAAGCATGGTGATGGAACTAACGATCGTGTATGTGTGTCTTTCTGTTTGCTATGAATAAAGAAAATTGATGTGAATATGGGCGTAGGAACATGGTTGGCAGTGGCTCTTTGGAAAACAAGTTTGTTCTTTCAGAAGTTGTGGCTAAGACAGGCAAACGAGCAGAACTTATTCCTAAGCAAAATTGTGTTCTCTTAAAACTAGCTCAACCTCGTGCTTCAGCAATGTTATTTCCTTCTGGCAAAGTAAGTGGAACATTTGCAATATTAAATGATTATTTGACGTAGTTGGTTGTGACAGGATCAAATACGGAAGAAGGATTGAAAGCTGCTGCTCAAAAATGCACACAAATACTGAAAAGTTTAAAATTTCATGTTGGTTTAATGCATTTTCGTTTGGAAAATGTTATCGGAAGAGCTGATGCTGGTTTTCGTATTCTTCTAGAGGAACTTGCTCTAGCTTATCCTGATATTACTACCGTATGCAGCAGAAAAAAACTATTTGCTCTAACTTTGACTTTTAGTATGAACCAGAATTGTATCCTGGTCTTATCTATCGAATGCCTCGTCCAAAAGTGCACATTTTGATCTTTGTCAGGTTGATGACTTTATGGGAATCTATATCATTGTTTTGTAGTGGAAAGGTGGTCTTTACGGGGTCCAAAGATGCTCGTGATCTACGTGAAGCATGCTACCAAATATCTCCAGTATGCATTTTTCCTTTGTCAAGCCATTCACTTTGATTAGATCCTTGAAATGTTTCGTGATACCAAGATAACTAATGCAGATCATCACGTTGGGCAACCTTTTGAATCTGCTACACCTAGAGACTAGGAATCTATCTATCGTTCAAACTCATGAATAAACCGATCTATACTCTTTGTTCTCCAGACTTAAGAGATAGTTATACAACAGAGCTTAACGTGTTGAAAACTTTTGGGACATGGAACCTTTGGTGTGAATGCAAGAGATAGCTTCAGCAAGGAATGGAGCAACACTGAGAGTCACAATTTTATCCGACTTGGCTGCAGAAATTGATTCAGGAATTGTGTTGGTAGTCACAAGCAAGTCAAGATCATCACAAGCATTGATATCATCCACAGCCTAAGTAATATGTTTGAGATAACAGATTGGGTATATAAGGTAAATACTGTTGAAGAATATCGCCCATGTACACAGAAAGCATTCACAGAATTGGCACCATGGCTCTTGAGTAATCTGGCAACATCAATTAAAGTTGAGCCAGTGTCCACAAGGTTATCGACAACAATGCAATCTTTTCCTTTAACATCACCTACAACTTCACCAGGTTTCGATCGATCCAAATGGTGTTTCTTGACTACAATAGCCATGGGCAAGCCTATACAAGTATTATTCTCCATGGCTATCGTTAATAATACTATCATCATAAGTACGAGAAAGAATATCTCGAAAGACAACAGACTTTGGTACTGCAGAAGCATGGGGAGCAATGACACAAGGATTAGCAAGTTGGCATTCCGAGAAGTAAACCGATCCAACAGGAGAAGCACCAAGATTATCCACAGGAATAGTTGGTTTGAAGAAGCCTTCAATTTGAGAGCTATGTAAATCCACCGTCACAACATGATCAACTCCCATTTCTTCGAGCATATGCGCAATATCCTATGTATCATGATCAATTGTCAGCATAAATTAACACTACCGCAGCCGAAATAGGTTCTCTTCCTTTGATCATATCTTGACGAGCATAGCCATAAAAGGGAATGACAGCAACAATGGTTTTGGCCGATGCACGACGCATAGCAGCAATCGAAAGTAACAATTCCATGATGCGATCCACATTAATGGTCGCAGCCACAATGTATACTTTTTGTCCACGTACATTAGCATTGACAGCAATGCTTGTTTCTCCATCAGCAAACTTCTTAACTTCCATAGGGCTCAAATCCACGCCAAGATAATCAGCAATTTCATCGGCGATCGGTGTTTCGCCACATTTGAACAATTTGACCGATTTCGCAATGTCAGGATGCATTTTTCCTTTGTAAAAGTGCCATCTCTTGGTTGTAAGTGTCTTGTTCTCTGCTGTACGAGTTGTAAACGTGCCGACACCAAGGCCTGCGAGCAAAGACAACACGCCGAGGGCTCGACGGCCTCCAAGATACGAAGCCATAACACTCTGTGAAAATGAATAGTATCAAGAACCACGTCAGTGGCTGTGACCAGACTCCCACTTTAATCACTTTTTTCTATGCTTTCTTTCCTCACTAATTAGATCCTTTAGATCTATGCAAGAAAGAGTGTTTTCTACAGTGTTTTCTGCTTTGAAATCAATTGTAAAACGTAAGGTATGATGCTGTAAAAGCTCGTATTGGGATGTTGTAATATGGTGTCGATACGAACCTTTCTAATTGTTTTAATGTTTTTTTACTCTTGTCTTTGTTAAGACAACTCTTGAATAGGGATAAGAGAAGTAGTTTATTCAGTTGATGTACTTGTGAGATAGCTAAATTATAAGATTGAATTTCTCCATTTAAATTGAAAAGATTTATGTATATTGATTGATATGTGGAGGGGAACAATAAAGTTTGGTATATTTTACGTCCTCAACCAATTCCAATGCAATGAATTACGTCCTTTTCAATTCATTTCTATTTCAATCTTTGCTGCATGGTTTATATTCAAGAAAGAATTCTTTCATATGATACGTACTTGAATCAAAGTTGACTTTAGAAATCAAGTGTAAAAAGAGTATCTTGCAGCTTAATTTTGTTTACTTTGAAGAGTAAAATTTGGTTTAATTAAAAAACATGACAGTATTAACATTGAAAACTTCAGAGATTTTCATTCATGTTAACGATATATATTGTTGATATTGTATCTACTCTTAGAAAGGGTTAGATGACGGCTTTTCAATGTAGACCCAAAGTGTGATGAAAAGCAAACCGAAAGCGATCATCGATTGCCCGATAAAGTTGCCTTGATCCATCAAACTGTGGTAACTCCATCCAAAGTACTCTTGAATGCTCATTCGGACGGATGGACCAAGCTTGGATGCAATAAAGATCCCCATCATCATACTAGCCACAAGAAGTGAAGCACCATGCGAAGTTTGGAGCGAATTGTAAGTGGCAAAGAAGCGGATCAATGCCCAGATCACACCAAACACATGAGCGAAAAACATAATAACGTTAGGAAGCTCAGTGATCGAACCACGAGACGAGCTACCCGTGACAAACCAAGTTGGTTCTTTGCCAGTAAGCTTCCACCAAAAGGTTTCCATGACAGCAGAAGTGTGGGTAAATGCATAAGCAAACCAAGCTTCTTGAGAACGAACGACATCGTTGTTTTCCACGGTTCTGTTACTCATGGCCGAAAGCATACCTTGTATGAGAAGCTTTGGCACTAGAGCATAGAGTAAACGAAGTCCAGCCATGTAAATTGGAGCATAACCAGTGAAGAGGAAGTACAAGGTAATGTAGTAAAAGAGGACAGCACAAATTGACCCGATAGGGTATATGGTGGAGTTAATAAAGAACACCTTGCGCATCCAACCATGCTTTGTGGGCTTAGGTGGCACTTGACATACAGGGCGTTGCCATTCCTTGTCAAAATAGTTCTTCTTCTTGTTCATGAGCATAATTTGGAAATTACCCTTAGCCCAACGCTTACGTTGAGCAAGGGAACTAGCAACGTTGTCAGGGACAAGACCTTCAGCCAAACGAATGCGTTCCGACATTTCACCTTCAAAATCCTTGCGGAAGTACAAACCCTTCCAGCCCATGTTGCACAATTGCATACCAGTGTAACAATCTTCAGTCAAACTACCGTATTGAATACCACCGATCGAGTCTAAAGCTTCACGACGGAAAATAGCATTGGTACCAGCAAACGAAGCACATTCATAACCATCTTGACCAGTTTGAATAGCATCATAAAACGTAGCATTACGATGACCAAGAGGATCACCAATTTGGAATTGAACACAGTCACGGAAATATTGAGGGGTTTGGACAAAACCGACAGCATTATCACGTACTTCATCCGAGTAAGTAGAATTGGCCGTCAATCCATCTTCAAGGTCAGAAGCATCGAGCTTGTTGCACTTCTTGCACACTCCCTTCTTGTTGACAGTGGATCCACATGTGACACAGTTCAAAGTTTTATCAACCTTACCATGCTTTTCAGACATGGTACCATTGACTTGGCGACGGTGAAGAGCACTGGCAGTATGCATGGAGTTTTCAAAACATTGTTGTGAGCAGAAACTCATTTGATCTTCTGGCACACCAGCAATCTTACACGAGGCACAGCACATACGAGCAATGTTGTTGCAGCCAGAAGTGCAGCATGTGTACTTGATCTTGCCTTGGCGTTCTTCCGAGTCGAAAAAGAATGGCAAAGTTGCAAGAAGGAACTTTGGATGAGGTTGCATATCATTATCAAGGATAAGGCAGTAGCGACCGATGGCACCTTCATTGTAGCAGGCATTGTTAATGTTACCAGCCTTTGAGTAATGTGTAGGTGGCTTGACACGACCAACAAAAGACACATGAGGAAGGCCACTGTACTTGTAATCATCACGGAAAGAACCAAGAGCACAATCCATGCGAGGAACCACACGAGGACGGGAAGCCGATGGAAGATTGGCAGAAGAGTGAAGCTTACGCCAAGCATACACTTCGAGTTCTTCATTAGGATCACACACGCGATCATACATAAATTGAGCAACTTCTTGACGCAAATCACCAGAACTTTCAATCACACCCTTGTTAAGCTCAATGTCGGGAATAGGATTTCCCTTTTGGAACTTGGTTTTGCAATACCCATCATCGAGGATGTAGATTTGCAATAAATGTGGGGGGTACTGAAGGTTCATACAAGCAGCTAAGGTATCAATGGTTTCATCAGCAGGTTCAGAGTAGTGGCAAATGAAGATATCGACACGTGGCCATTGTTCATCAGGAAGCTTTGGTTCAAATTCATCAAGGTAATGGGCACCACGACGAACAGGCTTCCACATGCCAAGGTAATAGATAGCACCAAGGAAAAAGCTGATGAGTTCAGCAAGAAGTAAGCAAAAGTAAGAAACCCATTGAGCAATGGAAGGCTTAGCAAAGCAAACAACATTTTCAACACCAGCAAGTTGTAGCCACCACTTTGGTGGTTGAAAGACACCATTCATAGGACTAGATTGACAATAGAGTTTGTCCATGGTTTGACTGAGAATCGTCGAGCAATCAACAGTAGGACGAGCTTGATCACATGGTTGTAGCCCAACAACAAACCAAAAGACAAGCCCAGCAATCTCAACAAGACCAGCAATTAGAAAGAGGAAGTACATAAAGCGATACGTCGCGATCCCCTTCATCACATATTTGCGTACATTTGGTAAATTACGTTCAATCACATTACCAGCACCATTTTGAACAATACTTTGTTCAACACCCGAGAACCACATTCGATACTCTTCATCCGTCTCTGGGCAAAGGACCCACAAACGTCGTTTAGTATGGATTTCAAACCCCTTAGTAGGCAAATCCAAACGAGCTGATGGACGTAATTGCAAAGCATCTTTCAATTCAATCGCACCGACAACCAATTCCGAGTTACGAGTTTGGAAATATCGTCGACAATCACCATCATTTTGAAAGTAATAAATCTTTGCTTTTTCCAAAGCAAAATAACGCTTTCGCCAACTCTTATGAATAGGTCCTTTCAACGCACGTTTGCCTTGTTTGTACATATAACCATGTACCGAGATGACATTGCTGTCACTGCTCATCGAAGACGATGGGGGCGTTGCGGCTGCTGCGTTTCTCTCCGTAACTTTCATCGGAGGTACATACGAGTAGCGAGGATCGTCGGCATTAGAATCATGATGACGATTTTGCTTGTCTAAACGGACAAATTCCGTGTCCGCGGCGCCATCCGAGCGCATGGGCGTTCCTTGGAGCAAGTGCCGGTCCATTTGGCAATCGAATCGGAAAATGAATTAATTTTTTAACAAAAAAATCCATCGAACTTTGGCTTGCTTCTAGCTAAAGTATTTTATTATTTGAAATTTGTATACTCCGACTAAATCTTCGAAAATCACGTGGTTTATTATTGAGGAGAGTTGATGAATTGTATTTTAAATTTGTATGGAGAGAAGGAGAGTGTGACTAATTGGAACATTTTCTACTGTTTTTTCTATGGAACTGCACGGGTATACTGAAAACCATAGAATTGTACAAAGTAGCAAATCTGAAGTGTTCCCTCCTAATGTGTCGCAGCTCATCCTGTTCAAAACAACAACCAAACCATCCCTTGCAATGCAAAAATTTGATTGAAAAGGTTTATTTTTTCGATGCTGAAGAAGTAGCAATAACTGGATAATAGTGTCAAATATTTTGAACGTTTTAATAAGATGAAATTTGGCAGTTGGCTACTATAAGAATTTGTATACAAATCGAAAATTTATAAAAAAATAGGAAAATAATTATCTATTAAGAAAACGAGTGTCTATGAAAATGATGCAAAAAGACGTACGCTATTCTGAAAGTATCAACTCAATGGAGATTTTAGCCCTTCATTTCTCGCGATATTTACGATTCATTTGAATGGTGATTGCTTAGGTTGTAGAAGGCGATCTGTTTTGCGTGACATACACTTCTTCCAATATCATTTCCCATTTCAGTGAGGTTGTTGGTGGTTGTGAATGTATAAATTTAACAATCCAAATCAATACGATCAACACACGACTGTCATCATGGATTTTTGTGTCATAATAAAAGCGGTTTTACCGTTCTTACTCATTCATACGCTCCCAATAATATTCCTACCTCTCGATGCAGACAAAAATGTAATGCTTACATTAGTATCGATCTTGTCTCTGTCCCAAAGCCCTCTAATGATCGACAATCTTGAGTCGACCATTCAATGGGATGAATCTATTCGGGCCCTGTCTCCTACACGTCTCCATGATGATTTTCTTCAAGTGTATCGGAATTGTATATTTGTACACTTACCTTGTCTAGATAGCTAAGTAGCTACATTGCTATATATTGTCCACGTGGCAAAATTGCTTTACCGGTATTTTATCCGGATACACTTGACGATGTCTACAAGCGGCGGCGTGGATGTCGTCCTCTTGAGTCAACAAGTACGAGCTACAGCCGAGAAACTAAAGAAGAGAGCACAAGATGCAGCAGCAAAGCATGGGGTTGCAGCATCTGCAGGCATGATGGCTTCAGTTGATCAGTTATTGCAAGCAGCGGATCTTTTAGAGCAGCAAAAAGTTCGCCCACAAAGTGTTTCTTCATCGGAAATGTCATCAATCATTCGACATCTCATGCAAGTAGCAAACATGTTGGATAAAAAAAGCTCCGAAATGAAATCCAAACAAGCTGTAGGACCTGCCAATGCATTGGCGACATCGGCATTGCATGTTCGCATTGGCATGGAAACACTTGAAATGATACATTCGTGGATTCATGAACAACTTGGCGATAAGATGAGTGTTGATATGGATCTTATTGAAGCTTTAAAGCAAATTATGACGAGTACGAATGATCAAACAGTGTCGATGGATGAAAAGAAAGCAAACGAGATGGAATTTGAGACTACAAAGGAAAGATATGAAAAAGAAATTCAAACTTTGCAAGCAAAAATTCAAAAACAAGAGTCGACAATCGAATTGATTCATGCAAAATTGGATGAAGCTATAAAAGCACATGAAATACAATTGCAAGAGTACAAGATTGCAGTGGAATCATCTAATGAAAAGCTGAACGAAGTTAATAAAGCACATGAATCACAATTGCAAGAGTACAAGGCTGCAATGGAATCGACTAATTTAAAGCTTGGCGCAGCTGCAAATGTGCATGAAGTACAATTACAAAAGTATGAAGCAGCTTTGGAAATGAAGGAAAAAGAAATTCTTGCTATTAAAGATGAACTTGCAATCATGAAAAATTCAGATATGGACTTGTCAATGCAAATGACCGACAATGAAAACGAAAGAAACGAGTTAAATGATCAAATTGAATGTCTTAAATCACAACTAAATGCACAGCAAGATGATTATGAAGCACGTATCGCTGAGTTTATTAAACAACTCAAGGATTGCGAAGAAAAAGCTGAAGAAGCTAGTCGTGCACATGAAGATACTGTGGCAAACCTTGAAGCAGCAGCTCAAAATGAACTCCAATCTGCTAAAATTGTACATGATACTGCCACTCAGAACCGACTTGATAAGCAAGCTAAAGAATTTGAAGCCACTATTCATGGACTACAGAATAAAGTCAATTCATTGCAACACGCTTTAGACGCTCAAGCAGACACTGACAACTCATCGGCCCAAGATATACAAATATCAGTACTTCGCGAAGAAAATGGTCCGTTGGTCTCCAAATGTGCAGAAGTAAAGACTGAATATGAAGAAAAACTTAAAACACTACAAGAAGATATTGCATTGCTTCAGAACGAAGCTAAAGATGCACAAATTGCATCAGACCAACTTGTCCAGAAGCACTCCACTACCGAAGCTGATTTGCAATCTCGATTGGATTCGGCATTAGCTCAAGTTGCTACAATGGAAGAAGGAGTGAATAATGCCAACGACTTGCGCGCCCAACTCGATTCAGCTTTAGCCCAAATTGCAGCAATGGAAGATGCTATCAACGATGCCAAACATTTGCGCGATCAACTTGATTCAGCTTTAGCCCAAATTGCAGCACTGGAAGAAGATATTCGTAGTACAAAGGAAGACAATACTAATGCTGAAGAAATTTCTGCTGCAAGAGCTCAAATTGAAGCCATAAATGCTGAAAAAGAGCTGTTGCTTGAAAAATCGGCTACTTTCGAGGCTTCAATTGCTTCTCTCAATGAACAACTAAGTGTATACAAAGCCTTCGAAGAAGAAAATAATTCCCAATTTGAAGTTGTTTTACTAAATGAGAACAAAGCAAAAGCCACGCTAGCTGAAGTTTCTCGTGAAAAAGCCTCGCTAATTGATACCAATCGGCAACTTCAGGACTCTCTTGATGAGACTTTAGTTCAAATCGAGAATTTGAAGACTCAACTCCACGAAATTGGGTTGACAAAAAGCTCCCTTGCGCAAAAGAATGACTTGTTATGTGAACAACTGAAAAAATTGGGCGATGAACACACTAAAGCCACTGAACAGGCTTCTCATGCTCAACTGGAAGAAATCAACACGTACAAAGAGCAAGTACAATCTCTGACCATGGAATTAAAGAAATTGCAACAACTTACAAGGGATCAACTCGCATCACAACTGCGTGAAGAATTTCAGAAAACAGTGTCTGGTTTACGTGGCGATATTGATTCAATCGAACATGAATTTAAATCTTGGCGGGAAGATGTATTGCATAAAGTCAAAGTACGGTGCGATGCAATTGTAAAAAACTCATCAGCTAGTGAACGTGAAAAAGTTCAATTGAACAATGCCTTTACATTGCTACTAGAACAACACGAAAGGCAAAAAGCATTGATTAAACAACTCCAAACTCAGTCAAATGCTACCACAAAAGACTGGAAAAAGAGTAAAATGGCGGTAGCTCAACAACTTGAAAACTGGCAAAATGACTTTGTGATCAGCTGTGAAGTACTTCAGCGAAATATTGAAAGCTCACGAACAAGTGAAAGCGATAGCAATTTAGCATCCCTGCAATTAGCTTTCGATCAGTATAAACTCCGTGCTGGTGCAGCTTTAAAGAAGGCAGAAAAGCGTGCCTCATTGCTGAACCCTATGCGCATTGAGAAAGAAGCACTAGAAGCTGAAATCCAAAGACTAAAGGCTAGTGAAAATGCATACAAGCTCCAAATTGAAGAAGGCAACATGATGAATGAAGACATAGCGTTTCGTATGAAATTTTGCTTATCTTGATGGTGCTGATATGTGGTAGGTTTGGCAACTAGTCTTTCTGAAGCAAAAGCATTGAAATCCTTGCAAGCACAAAGTTCATCGTTAGCGGAAACAATCAAATCAAAAGAAGCACAGATTGAAACACTTGTCCAAGAAATTGATTCTGCTTTTGCAAAAGCAACTTTGGCTGAAGATAGTGCGATGGAAAAAGAGAAATCTTTAAAAAAGCTGCAAGAAGATATGGCTGTACTACAAGAGAAGGCTGACAACGATGCTGCATTGATAAAGGGAAAAGATGCAGCAATTGCTGAAGCTATACGTGCCAGAGATGCCATTTTGGAAGAAGCGAGAAGCAGCAAGCATTCACTTGAAGCAAAATGCAATGGTTTTCGAGCAGATATTGCCATGATGGATGGTCGAATTGCTCAACTTACAAAAGAACTTGACGAAGCTAATGAAAGCAGAGACAACATGGTGGCTGCTAAAGTAGAAGCAGCTCTATCCTCCAAGAAGGCTGAGTTTGATCTCGCAATCAATTCGTTGACTGCTGAATTGGAAGGAAAGGCTGTAATTCAGCTGGAAGCAACTCTCTGTGCCGAAAGAACTATTTGGGAAGGAAGACTAAAAGATATTGAAGCAAAACTTGTCAATTCAAACGCTGAAGCAGATAATTACTTGGTCAAAATTCAAGTTCTCGAAGCTGAAATTGTTAAACAACAAGAACAAATTACACAATTGGAAAATTCCTTGGCAGAGTCTGTGCCATCTTTAGAGGGGCCTCTTAAAGTCCTTCAGGCTCAATTGGAATCTGTTCGCCAAGAAAAATTGGTTCTCGAAAGCGAACTTGAAAATTGTACACAACAAAAGGAAGCTATTGAGCTTGATTTTAAAGAAACAAAATCTTCGCTAAATGGAAGTGTGGAGCATTTGCAAGCTCAAGTCGTGGAAAGAGATGCTGAAATAATGAAAATGACTCAAACTTTGATTGCAAAAGAAAATGAGTTAAATCAAGCAACAGTCATACCTGTCTTTGGCCCGCCATCTAATCAAGGCCATGCTACAATAACTTTACCTCCACCGTCGGATATCGATCAATTGCGTATTCAAGTTGCTGAGCGAGATGCTACAATCATTAGTTTGCAAGAAACTTTGACAGAAAAACTGAATCAACTAGCTCAGTTGAAGCAACCAAAGCAATTGACACTGCTTGAAGACCTTCAGTTGGTTATTGATGAAGAAAAGGAAGCTGTAGCCCAACGACAAGCTTGGCATGAACAGCAAATGAATGCTTTATCAAATAAAGCCACTGGGTGGTTGAATGAAGCTCATAGTATGTTTGATCGGCATGCTGATATTCAAAGTCGTCTCGAAGCTAAACGCTCTGTTATTGTTAATGACATGTCAGCTCTTCCACCCATCACTGCAGATATAATGGAACCTGGTTTAACTTTTAAAAGTGGAGTTGTTGTCAAAGCAGGAGCCAACTTTATTCTTCCTGTTGTCTGTACTGTTGGAACGATTATAGAGTGGACTTTTCGCATTGAAGAAATTGGTGGAAATATTGATTTTTGCCTTCGTTTTACTGATTCCAGTGGTGAACAAATTTTGCAAACTTCTGAGCGATTTGAAAACCTATCAGGCACATTTACCGTGGAAACTTTAGGAACCTTAACTTTTACTTGGGACAACGGGTTTTCGTGGCTTAATGAAAAAACTTTGGACTATCACGTGTCGATCCTCGAGCGTATTGATGTTGCCACTCAAACACACCGCAGACGAGTGAAATGCCATGAACACAAATTATCTATACTTAATGACCGTCTTCATCTACTGGTAATTCACTATGTGCTTGACATTGCTGATCTGATATGCTTCATTAGAATGAGGAGGAGGCAATTATAAAGGCTCTTGAAGCTTTTCGGGACACAGGCAACCCGATATTGAAGGACCTACAACTTTGTTTGGAAGAATGCATGGCTCATCGCGAGGTTAGGATGAAATTGTGGCAAATTTCTCACAAGTGATAGATGGTGGTTTGTCCAAAACTTGAGCAAGTCCAAGCTCGTATGGAAGCATTGAAAGCAATGATCAGTTTATATGTTTCTGAACAACATAAACTCAGTGAATCTTCGGGCACTTTGACAAATCTTGTGGAAACTATTATGCAAGAACAATTTGATGTCGAAACAACTCGGTCCCTTTGGTTGAATCGTGTTGAGACTGTCGAGCTTGTTGATGCTCAAATGAAGATCGCTGAAGCAGAACTTAAAGCTCTCTTTCATGATCCCCATACAACGTAAAGCAGCAGAGTCTCCGTGTGCCAACTAACTTGTTTTGTGGTTAATCAAGCGTCATTTATCAATGCATTCATATTCAAACAGGATTGCTATTACTATTTATTAGTTTATGGTGTCATATTAAGGAGCAAGTTATACGTGTCAACATCGATTTCGCAATGAACCAATGTTGGATCTGTCATATGAAGCTCAATAGGCTCAGTATATTCTTCTCGTGGAGGATCAAGCAGAGATAGAAGCAATGATGCAAGATAAGTATCGTCTTCTGGTGGACTTTGACACAAATGAAATGGAATTGGATCTGGAATCATGTCTTTTACTCGCTTGGAAAGATGTTTCTTTTGAATAGTATTCGCTTTCTGTCGATGATATGAACAAAGATTATGTAAAGACCCATTTCGTTTACGAGCTCTTCGTTCATGGCATACTTTGTATGGGTACTTGCACTTCAGTTCATCGTTCATGTTAACTGGTATATTCTTACAGTTCGTTATTCAACCGTAATTGCTCCATCTCAACATCTTTATCACTATTTCTCTGCAAAATATGAACAAGAGAAAATTGCATTAAGTTTTTTACACTCTAAAGTTAACAAGAAGAAATGATTAAAGCATTTGAGAAAGAAGCATTTGAGAAAGAAGCATTTTTATGCAACTCGACTGAATGGTCATTTAAGATGTACAGATTGTCTTAATCATGGATACAATGTAATAAGAATTGCCAACATTTCAGGATCAAAGTTGGGTTGAACATAGGGAGAATCAAATGCAATCGGTTCAAAAAGATAAGTACTTGGTTCATCAAGCATTTGGGCTCTTTTCCAAATATGTTTCTTTTGAATTAAATTTGCTTTTTCACGATGATACGAACAAAGATTATGTAAACCTCCATTTCGTTTAAAGGCCCGTGGTGCTGCGCATTGTTTATACGCATATTTACACGTTGGAGATGTATTCATTAAGTAGAAAAATGGAGAATGCAATGCCAACTAAACATACTTGTCGTTTCGAATGTCCATTTTCGAATAGGACACTTTACAGTATTTCATTAAAGTGCATAGCATCAAAAGAAATATGAAAAACAAGTTAAAGAATCAAATAAATCAATAGGTTTAGCTACTCTCTATCATGCTAGCAAGTCCAAATACATTAAGATTTGTTGTAATATATCATTAGTATCAACGTTTCAAGTATTAAAATGTTAATTTTGTTGCTTCTATTATCGCTAATTAGTTTGAATGGCTACATCTTGAACAGTCGTCCGTTCGTAATGATTGCAACGAGCAATCTTAAGAAAAAGAAATGTTGTTAAATTGAGATGGGGGCTTACAGAGATAACAGAATAGTTAAAGTTTCCGAATCGATAATAGTTGTAGTGTCGGGTGGAGAAGTTGGATCAAAATGAATTGGTTCGAGTTTCCAACAGAGATATTGTTTATCTTTCGATTTCGTATCAACACGCCATTGTGATCGATTGAATATATGTTTACGTTGAATCACATTTGCTTTAAATCGATGGTATGCACATAAGTTATGCAATTGACCATTTCGTTTAATATCCCTTGGTTCACGACATACTTTGTACGCGTATTTGCATCGATAAACATTCATAAGTACCAAGTGAATTCGAAAATGATCATTTATTTAAAAAAAAAAAACTCTGTTCGAGTGCGACACTAACAGTGAACCCAGTTATGTTCATGTTCATATGATAATGTAGTATAAATCCGGTACTCGGTGATCACATTAAGAAGAGGGTGATCACTTTTTGTATCGTGCATTGTTTCATACTTTCAGATCAGCTCTTGCCAAATTATCTGTTCCAACGTTGCGCAACATCCAGTTTGAATTGTTTCCGATGCTTTCTTATCGAACATAACAAAATGAACCGACGTATTCTGTATTAAAGCAATAGTTCTTTATTAAATTGAATCAACTTGTTATAATAAATGTGTTGTTCTTACTTTCATGTCGAATATGATGACAAAAACTATCAGTCCATCTATCAACTTCTGGCGTCAGACATGTCGACAGTCCCGTGAGTCCATTCAATAGCAAGTAGCTTTTCTTGAAGAAAGTGACCAGATTTAATTTCATCCATTCGATTAATTAACTCATTGCTCCTCTTGAGGCAGAGCAGTCGTCGTTGAGGATGACACAGGATGACTAACGTATGGAAATGGGAGTATAAACGTGGGCTGCTAAGAATTTTATAGAAGAGATGAGGAGAGATAAAGAGCAGAAAAAATGAGGATGAAAATGGAAATGAAGTGGTTCTTCTCATCCAACGTTGCTCTGATTCGAAAAGTTGTGGTCATTTTTGCATTCAGTACAAAACGAAAAGAAAGCAATGGATTCTTGCAAATACGCTTATAAACGATGTACAAATCCAAGAGATGTTAAACGAAATGGAGATCTACATAAATTTTGTGCTTACCATCGTCATAAGGCAAACAATATTCATCAAAAACATTTATTAAAACGAAGGATGCAACAAAGTCCAACTACTATTACCGCTCCCATGGTAGAATTTGATGAGAATTACAATACGTGGTCGTATTTTCCTCTTGAATACGAACCATTCAATATTTTCGTCGACCCTGTACCATTTACGCCTTATCAGCCATTCGATCAAGATTTGATCCTAGATCCATTTACGATGGCGGTTCTCTTAGCTTTGCATGGAAAGATTGAATGTTAGATAGAACAAACAACTAATCAATTGAATTGATGTGTACAATTTACTATAATCTACGCACCAAGTCCCAAAAGTAATGTTAATGTTTCGGAATCAATGGCTGGGGAAACTTGGTTTGGTGTATCAAAACGAATTGGTTCTGGTGCACAAGCTAATTCAATCAATACATTTGCCAACAATTCATCATCCTCAATCACTTGTTCAGACATTGGGGATGCCATAAGCATGCGGGAACGTTTTGAAATATGTTTTTTTTGAACAGCATTTGCACGTTGACGATGATAAGCACATAGATTATGTAAATTGCCATTTCGTTTGATAGCACGTGGGGCAGAGCATTGTTTGTACGCATATTTGCAGTGCAACGAACTCATGAAAAATAAAAATCCGATTTTACCATTACCAGTGTTCACGTAACGCAAAGGCAATTTTATTCTAAGGTCGTTACAACATATCAGGAGATGGTGTATTTACAAACTAATTATCATCAACATGCACTAAATAAATATATCACTCTTAAAATAGTGTACAAATTGTATGTCAACTTGAAACTTTTCATCAATCATATCTGAACAATAAAAATGTATCATGTTTCTCTATAAAATTCAGACATGAAATTGATGGAAAAGAGGACTTACAATAATCAAACAGCATAGCAATCACACACATCATCCATTCAAAAGTATATTGTTATCACTTAAACTTTTGCTCAAGACGATCAATGACACAACAAACTTGTCAAATTTGCCTCGAACCAGTGGATTATGTCTTGACTCAATTGTGTCAAAGTTCTTGTCCTGCTATTGTTTTTGTCCTTTGTACGAAAGAATACGATCATGTACAGACAGAATCAATATTGCAAGGTATTATTGTTAAGCTCAATTACCCCGTTTGTATTCGACCGATTACCATGATGCGTTGATGATCATACATGGCCTTTTAATGGATGTATTCGAGCGTCTTGTGCAATCACATGCCCTACGTGTCAAGATACGCGAACAGTACTTCCTGACGCAAAAAATGCCATGGCTTCAATTGAACTTCCAATTTCTTTGGCTCGTCGTATTCCAGAACTAAAAACACTTTGTGATCGATACTGCAGATACGATCTTTCAGTTGGAGAATTATATTCATTTATCCGTGATACCTTTCTGCAATATTCATCCCAAATCCTTGAGACTATTTTACTAATTATCCATGACACTGAACGACATCTTATGTTATTTTTTAGATGGTGAAGGGATGAACCATTTATTACGACTTTATGCTTCAATTCTTGATGTGTGCTTTAATTGTTTTACTGCTGGACATCATATTGGTCATGTACATCATTGGAATCAATTGGAGATATGGTTCAGTGTTCTGAATGTAAACTTCATTTTGTCTGAGGAGATGGATGTAATATGATGAATTGTTTTTTTGAGACATTTTTCGTGGCTGCATGAATTGCATTTCAATTCAAAGAAGTATCTCTTACATCTTTGTCCTAATTGGCACGTGAGCTTAAAAATGCCATTGTATTCTATCAGAACAAGGCTTTTGTTCGCCGTCTTATAACAACAGAAGCATTCTTTAATGCTCATGCACGCTCTGCCATAATGGATGCTGATCATATGTTAGATCAGTGGATGGTGTGGTTATGGTTATGCAAAT
>JNBS01002111.1:0-10429 GCA_002081575.1 Thraustotheca clavata | reverse complement strand
GGAGCAGTCACACCACGCACAGTCACAGGACCAATAAGTGGCACCGATTCCACATTAGCACCGCCAGTGCGAACCCACAACTTGGATGTTACAGGGCTCACGGCCTTCACTGGTGCAGCTACCACGGCCTCCACCACTGTGTAGTCCATGTCAATGACAGCGACACCAGAGCCAGCAGCTGGAGCGGTAAATACAATGCTACGAAGCTTCTTGGCAATATCCACAGACGAACCTTCAACTGCAATTGATTTCTTGTTTGCACCATCGTTCAACGACAACGAGCCTTCCGAAACAGTGAGCGTCATTTCCATCTTGGTAGCAGAAACACGAGGAGAAGAAATTGGCAATTCAGACCATTGACCTTTCCACATTGCACCATTCGTTTGAGTTGGGTAGTACAATGTGTATCGCGAGGCTGTTGGAGACACTGGTTCTGGCAAAGCTTCCCATGTCACCGAGATCTTGGCGACACCACTTTCAGCACCAGGTGCAATAAATTTGACGTTGGATATAATCTTGTTGAGACATTGATTCGTCGTCTGAAGTCTGAGTTGCTGAGTATTGTCGCCATGATGAGTGGCACTATTTGTTGATGGAGCATCGTATAATAATGTACCTTCGGTTGTTGTTAGGAGCACTTCGTAAGATTCATTGGTGGGTGAATTAATGTGAATAAATGGAAGAGGTTGCCAAGAGCCTGTCCACATAGATGCTTGGCTTTGACTTGGGTAGTGAAGCACGTAGTACATTGTCTTGTTCGGCGATGATGAGGCATAAAGTTCAGCTTCGCAATTGTCAAGCATTGATTGCATATTGACATCATTGTCAATCGGGGAAATAAGGTTTGTTTGCACCCAAAGTCCTTTCGTGGGGCTTTGTTGACCGTGTGGTTTTGTTGCAGGGACATAAATGGACTTGGTATCGTAAGCATAGCTTTGTCGTCGTTGTGGCGAAAGATTTAGCTCGTCAACTTCTACTGGCGCTCCACCCGTACGAACCCATAATTTAGACGTATTCGTCAGCACAGCAGCATTAATTGATGGTGTTGAACGAGGAATAATTGCACTGGTACGAATTTCAATGGTAGTAACTCCAGCAGATTCATCAGGTGCTTGAAAAGTAATTTTTCCCAACACGTCACTCAATTTATCCCGTGGACCTTGCAAACACACTGTTGCGCATGGTATTCCATTTGCTCCGTCAATAAATTCGACACCAGCATCTACTTTCAGGTTCACAATGACAAATCCCACAGATGCTTGAAGCACCACACAGAACATGGACCCAGCAGGAAATCGTTTAGAAATAGGAAGATAATCCCAATTTCCATTATACATCGATGTTCCATTCGTTTGATTTGGGTAATAAATCGTACAATACGATACCAAAGCTGCACTTTCTTGTGCAAGAGGGTCATTTTCATCATCAGTTCCACCAAAACTTAATTCTTCCTGATTACTTTCTTCGTCCGACTCATTCTTCTCAGTCGAGGTATCATCATGTATCTCAGGAATGTTAATTTCCATCTTTATGGACGCTTGTGGCGACGGCACGTGGTTCTCAGTCGCAATCATTGGAGGAGTTTAGCGCACGTCGTCGTGAAAATGAACGAAATCAAAAAATAAGTCTCAAAAAGTCCCTGCAACCCTATAAGAAAATTCTATACAAATTTCAAGATTAATTTTTAATACCGAAGATCGAAGTTCTAGTATCGTGGGACACGTTAGAAGGACAGACAATGGGTCGAAAGACACGAGAAGAAGAAATTAGTGCTATGGAGAAGAGCTTTCTTGAGCTCTTGAAGGAGACTTCATGCATTGAATCTACAGCAAGATGTATATCATTCATTGTACCATGGAGATGCCAGCCTTACTCACGTGTGACTTATGCTCTTGTAGAAGCATTACAGTAGCCATCAGTTCTGAACTGTTGTGATCTTTGATCTATTCATGTCACAAATTACCAAGCAGTGCAAGAAAGATTCGAATTGGAAGAGATAGATAATGTTGGATAAACAAGCACGAATTCGCTACGTCTGTGGGTGTTGGTAGAGTCTAGGCAGTGTGGGAGAGTGCTACTCCATTCCTAAATAAAAAACTCGAGAAGAGAACGTTTTGTCAATGATGCCGACATTGGATATCGTGTAATTCTCAGTTGCATAGATACTACTGCATGCCCCGGGCACTTCCGACAACACAAATAGACCAAGACTTAAATTTCAAACACAGGCGGGGCACGTACCCCGGATGACTTGTCACATATAAAGACTTGATGGTTGTCAAAAGAGTCTTGTGTCATGGCGGCTTTGGATCATTTGGAGAAACAAAAGATTATGAATGTGATGAAAATGATGAAATTGTAGATGCTCTTGGAGGACACTCGATAACTATTGTGGCATGTAAGAAAGCTGGTGTTGTAGGCTGGGGTCAAGCTTTTCATGGTGAACTTGGAAAATTGAAAAATTCATTGAAATTAGAGATGGAAGTAAAAAGCATCGCTTGTGGAGGTGATTTCGTTCTTTTGTGCACGAGCGATGGCAATTGCTTTCAATGGGGCAAAGGAATCGTAGAACCGACACGTGTTGTGTTGTCATGTTGTCTTACCCAAGTTGCAGCTGGAGAAGACCATGCTCTTGCTTTGAATGATCAAGGCTTATTGTGGACTTGGGGAAATAATGAATATGGGCAATGTGGGCATGAAATTGGGTCTTATATACAAGAACCTACGTTGGTAGCTCATAACGAGAAATGGAAATATGTTGCTGCTGGTACACTCCACACAGCTCTTATTGCACAAAGTGGCGCTTTATTTACTTGTGGCTGGGGCCAGTATAATCAACTTGGACATGGAAATACTGCTAGCGTCTTTAAACCAATGCGTGTCGAAAGTCTTGATGGTGTTGGTGGATATATTGGAGGAAGATTTACTGGTTTGAAAAAAGTTGCCTGTGGAGCATGGCACACAGTAGGTACGAAGCAGTGATATATGCAGTTAAAGCTAACCTAGACGTAGCCTTGACAACAACAGGCGATGTTTATTCATGGGGCTGGGGTCAACATGGTCAATTGGTAAAATCGCATCGATATTTGAAATATAAAATATTGCTTTTTAGTGTGGCCCTATTTTAGATATGCAGCCCTTTCCAACTTTAGTAGACCTTGAATCAGCTGTCCTTGACATTGCTTGTGGAACTCGATTAACAGCTTTACTCACTGATGATAAAATTCTCCATCGCTGGGGAACGTATCAAACAACATGCACGCTATCAACACAAAAGAGCTCTGACCCCAACACAACACATTCTGGTATCAGCGTGCCATTTTGCCAAAAGATTGTAGCTGGGGCATACCACACACTAGCTATGGAAAAATCTAAAGCTTAAGTTATCTGTTGTTTTTAATGTAGTTATTAACTTGGTATCATGCGGGGCATTGCCAACTAAGTAGCCTGGACACCAACATGTAGTAACACAACTTTGCACATATAAAAGAAGAAAAATAAAGTGTTGTTTATCGGTAGTTATCTAGTTCCACATATCTATTCTTCATTGGAATCTGGCTTGTCATTTGACTTCTTTTCTTCTGTTTGAGCCTTATCCTTTTTAGATTGTTTAAGAGCAGCGATTTCAGCTCCCAAAGCCTCGTCATAGAGATTGAGAGCTTTAAGTGTTGCTGCAAGGGCTAAACCATCAGGCTTAGATGTCATAACATTGACAGTATTTCGGCCACGCCATACAACCAAGTTAAGGAGCATTTGTCTACACATGAGAATAAGTAAGTATTTCTTTGAAAATCATCTTACTCAGGTGTAGTAAGGGGAACACCATCGTCTCTTGCAAGCGTACATACATAGCTTCCCAAAGGAGATGAGATAAAGATGTCCTTGAGTTTATCGGTGAAAACATCAAATTGAAGTAAGTCTCCTCGACGCTCGAGCATGTACTGGAAATCACGATTGCACACTTCGAGTTTTCGAGTTTGCATAAAGGGCTTTGCAATGTGTGAGCCAGTTTGAGTTAAGCGATACATGCCACTTGCACCAACACCAAGATCATGACGCTCGAACATCTTGATACCAGCATACACAACTTTCATATTGAGAGCTTTCATAGCAGGAAGCAATTCCTTGGACACCGAAGATGTGACAAAAGTGACTGATTTACCAGTGTCGGATCTTGTAAAAAGTTGCGAAGCTTCAAATTCATCCTTCATTTTATATGATGTCTTGATGTCATCGTAATCTTTGAAATCCAAGTATTCTTCTCCAGTTGACTTAGACTTCTTGTTGGAACTCTTAGAGTCAGTCTCAGCAACGGCATCGTCAGGCGTTGGAGCAACTTTTTCAAGCAAGCAAATGAAGAATCCACCAGTGTTCTATAGGATGTACAATAATCTCAAATAAAATAAATTGAAATACCTCATCATGTGGAAGACAACGCATGCATCGTTCCAAGTAAAATGATTCAGCTTCTTCCTTTGTAGGGGGGAACATAGTTGGGAGAAGTTTCTTGTATTGTCCCCTCTTTTCTTCTGCATCAGCATCAAACCCAGCAACTTCGTTCAAATCATGGTCCATGACTGTCCACGTTGAAATACCAGCACGACGCTTAAGGCGTGGCAAGACTTCGGACACATCGACAAGCTTGAGAGCACCATTTGACCAACGAAGCAATTCAGCAACAACTGCTTCATTTTCAATAGGATTAAACGTGCACGTCGAATAGCACATTCGTCCACCAATTTTCAAGAGTGAAGTACCATGTTTGGCAATAGAGAGTTGTAGTGGGTGCAACGAAAGACCATTCTTAACATGCCATTTTTGCCAAATTAAGGGGTTCTTACGCATTGTGCCATCACCACTGCATGGAGCATCACACAAAATTCGGTCAAAGAAACCTTGCTTGTTGTCAGTACTGCTCAAAAGGGGAAACTTTTGGGCTTCATGGCATGTAATTACTAGAGCAGGCGATCCAACACGTTTAGTCTATGATAGATTTTAACTACAATGTTAATTTGGGTAAGTAACCTGGTGAACAAGCATATATGCACGCTTGATATCAATATCATTGGCAACAACAAGACCAGTAGGTAATTTTCCTGTCTTGCTTTCATCTGCATGCAACGATTCAAGAAGTTGCGAAGTTTTTGAGCCTGGAGCAGCACACATATCCAAAACCTAATTTCACTTGTAAATTATTATTCGCATCGAATATATAAACCTTGTGATGCGATTCAACGCCAAGGACAAGTGGTGGAATCATACTAACAGCTTCTTGACGTGTAATATCACCAGCATCCGACAAATTGACAAGCCACTTTTGAAATTCACTTAAAATTTCAAGTTTCTTAATCTTTCGTCGTTCCACACTCCATTGAAATCCTTTTCCATCAGGATACCATTGCATTTGGCTAATTGGGTCAACTTTTTCGCCATCAATTACCAAATCTTCAAACTTGAAATCCGATGCAATACGTTCTTGGATTCTACTCAAAATTTAGCTTCCTCAATTTAGATTTCACATATACTTTTCGGCATAAGCACACGAATTGTTAATACGAAAAGTAGTTGGCAATGGCATAGCTAAATGCTTTACAAAAGCTTCCCATTCTTCCTCAAGTACAATGTTTTGGGCCTAAACAAAACCTAATGAGGGCATAATAATTACAAAAATGATACTTTGTAATATTTTTCAAACGATGCATTCTCATAAACCCATTCTCCAAAGCCAGCTTCTTTATCTGTTGCTTGGTGTTCAGTACGTGGCTTCTTCCAGGCACCACCTTTGTTGCCTTTGTTGCCTTTGCGTCCGAATGGTTTACGTTTGCCCATGACAATAAGATGTCAAAATGGCACCTTCCACTGATTGGAACGTACGGATATTCGTCCATCGCTACCACAATATCCGGAATTGATACATGAAGTTGGTATATACTTTAATCAAGAGAATTTTTCTTGACAATAATCATGAACTAAAGGTAGAGTATTTTATCATTTAATCCTAAGCAGATGAATGTAAATGTAAAAGGATAAATGAAGATTAAATTACATTGATTTGCATATGAATATGATGGATTGTTTAAGGATGCAAGGATGAAAATTCGAGGTTTTTCATTGATGATGAAATTGGGTACACTTCTTGTTGATTTTGATTTGCATTTTGAAGTGGTCTTTTCACGGAGCTTTAAAGGAAGAATGTTAAGGATGGGAAGAGTTGTACAATGTTCGTTTGAATCAAATGATTTTGGATGAAATCGAAGATGTTCGGCTTGGTGAAAAGATAAAAAATTTATTGTTTGATGAGCCAACATTCACAACCATTTCTATATTATTAAGTCCTATTTACACAGAGTCCTTACATGGCAGCGACTTGTGGTTCAGTAGTCGAGTGCGTAACCTTGACAACGTATGGAGTCTTCTTATGAGCAGTGTGAGACTTTTTGCCAACAAGACCAAGATCGGTGAACAATTGATTGTCCTTTTCAAATGCAGGATTGGCAGTCGTCAACAACGTATCTCCGTTGAAAATCGAGTTGGCACCAGCCATGAAAAGAAATCCTTGTTCAGCATCGGAAAATGACATACGACCGGCACTCAAACGAACCATAGTCTTTGGCATTAGGATACGAGCAGTAGCAATAGCACGGGCCATGTCAAAAGCAGTCACAGGAGGCAAATCGGCATCAGCTAGAGGAGTACCTTGGACAGACACTAATTGTTCAATGAGAAATTATTGCAAGTAGAATTTTTTACCAAGAGCATTGACTGGGACAGATTCTGGGTGCTCTTCCATAGTGGCGAGAGTATGCATAAGACCCACACGATCATCATCTTTTTCACCAATACCAAGGATGCCACCGCAGCAGACCGAAATACCAGCCTTGCGAACATTGGCAATGGTGTTCAAACGATCATCGTATGTACGAGTAGTGATGACCTATAAAAAATTAATATACTCATAAAATCACAATTATTTACATTGGCATAATGTTCACGGCTGGTGTCCAAGTTGTGGTTATAAGCAGCCAAACCAGCTTCCTTAAGTTGGAAAGCTTGTTCTTCAGTAATCATTCCCAACGTGCAGCAAACTTCCATGCCCATGTTGTTAACTTCTTTGACCATGGTCAACACATCCTTGAAAGCATTTTTTTTGCCAACTTCACGCCAAGCAGAACCCATGCAAAAACGAGTGCTACCAGCAGCTTTGGCACGAGCAGCCATTTCAAGAACTTCTTCTACTTTCTTTCGAGGTTCAGGCTTGACAAAGGTCTTGTGCTTGGATGATTGCGAGCAATATTTGCAATCTTCCGTGCAACCACCAGTCTTGATCGAAAGCAACGTGCATTGTTGGACTTCACGAGGATCAAAATGAATACGATGAACAGTAGCAGCTTGATAAATAAGTTCAAGCAATGGTTTGTTGTAGATTTCCTTGACTTCTTCGTACGTCCAGTCCTAGCTCACACATTTAAAATCATCGTTAATCGATCAATATTTACCGTGCGAACTTCAGAGGACACGCCATTGAGAGAAAGGGATGAGCCAGCACGGGCAAACTTGGCTCCAGACAAGGAAGATGAACGTAGGACGCGAGAGAGCATGGCGAAGATGTGTGCGGAAGTCGCCGAGTTTGGAAATGATGCATCCCTCCCAAAAGCAGCTCAAAGCAGATGGTAATCTCGTAGTACCCCTCTCATTGGCTAACACCTCTTGGACGACATCCGTGGCAGTTGACGTCACTGCAGTATTATAATTGGTATCACCGCTATTGTATACAAATTACAAGATAGAGTGCATGAGACAGGCTTTTTATTATTATGCTATGACACTTTGAACTGCACCCAAGTGGTTATAATTGGGGACCGAAGCGTTATGAACAGTGTTAGATTCAAGCAAGAACCAAAAGTACAATTTTATGCTGCCGACTTGCGTTGGATTGGAAGCCAAATTTCAACACCACCAGGTACATTTGGGCAAAAGTCTTTGGAGTATTTTTCATACGAAGTACCATTCATGACAAGTTCCCAGTCAGGAGATGTCCATGTATGGATTTGACGCCAAGTATCGTGAATTTCCCAAATTGGACCAGTATGATCAAATACAGCATACGTAGTCTTTGGAAGATCATAAGTACGCCAATCGGATGGATACGTTTGATCAGGTTTAGCTACGATTGAGGCCAAGTAGTCAAAAGATTCATCATGGTAATCAAAACATACACCAAAACTTTCTTGATCGCGGAATTGTAACTTTTGCCACATCTTGGAAATACCTTCATTATCTCCAGTTTGAAAACGACCTTGAAGACCAACTACACGCAATGCAGGACCTTCGATGATGCGAGCGCTTGGTGGTGATGACATACTTCTTACAAAGCAAATTTAAGAATGAAAATATGCACAGCGATATAACTGAAGGAATATCGTTGCTTTTCTGATTGGCTTGTGATTGAAACTTACACACAACTCTGCGCGCCTAAAGCATCTAAAGGACCTTGGCGCCAGTTTGAACTTGTGCCACGATGACGCACTACCATCATTTGGTATCATGATAACATTTCGAACATTTGATTGGCTACATACATTGATACCACATGCTAATCTAAAGTTGGTTCAGGGGTACCTGTATACTATTATATTTAGTGCAATATCAAATTTAAGACTCATGTACGGTATAATGTACAAAGACGTACAATGCAATGTACGATTTAAATATCGTAATTGTGGCAATTTGGTGGAATTGCATGTTAAAATTAAATGTGGTAATTATGGCATTTGACATGACTCAATCTAAGCGAACCGATGCAACATGCGTTGGCATCTCACAGTATTGTTCTCCTGCAATTCCTGGCTTTAATGGACGCATAAAGCAAGAGTAATTGCTTTTACACTGCTTATATGTATGATTTATTCGTGTAATTAGACCAGAAGACTTTGAAGTTCGTGAAATTGACATAATGGGCAACGTTGTGAACCTTACTGCATTAACTTTACCAACGAATACAATTGAACCTACTGTGAAAAAAGGAAATTCTTCAATGGAATTGGAAGAACCTGATGAAGGTTGGGAAAAATATTTGATTCATGTGGTTGGTATGACTGCGTATGCTGAAATTGAGCAAGTTGTTGCTGAAAGTCTTTCGTCGTACACTTTATTAAGCCCAATTGATCTTGTGGAAAAAGTTGCATTATTAAAAGCTATTCAGGTATTCATTTTCAATCTTCTCTGCTCAAATTGTTTTAGGATTGTTTTCCTGCTTTGCAATGTGATACTGTAAAGCCAAATGCTGCAGAAAATGAACCTACACCACCCACTATCATTCAACTCTCTTTAGATCCTCTCTACTTGAAACTAAAAAATGGAAATATGGATATTGATGATTGCAAGCGGATTATGAAATTTCTTTTGAAAGGATCAATGCACGTAGATGCAGAAAAGGGTACAGGAAGAAGTCATTGAATTTTATTCAATCTTTGCCTTTAGGAGTCGATCTTGCAGCAAAAATGACGAAAGAAGAAAGAACTAAAATCCATCGACTTGTTGCAAGCTCTACAGCATGCTTAGTTACAAAAACAAATACTGGAAATGGCATCACTGTTTATTTCTCACCAAAAATGCTCAAGAAACGTAAACGAAAGCACAAGATTCATACTTATGTACAATTTACACTATGCAAGGTTAGTGCATATACTACTACTATCTTGAATTTTAACTTATTTCTTTCTAGATCAATATTGATCACTTTTCTGTATTAGAAATCTTGGCTCAAACTTTGAAGACTACCGTGTCTAGTTTTACCTATGCCGGAACGAAGGATAAACGGGCTATTACTTATCAAAAAGTGGTGGCTCAAGATATTCTTCCCAATGTTTTCATATCATCCAGTGAGACTCTTGCTGCCCTAAATATTTCATTGGGTGATCTTGAGTTTATTTCTGCGCCTTTGGTGAGTTTTATTCTTGCGATAAACTAATAATGATATTCTAGACTTTAGGACAATCAAAAGGGAATCAGTATGCCTCATCTTTATTATTTAAATGAACAACATCTTTTAGATTTACCATTCGTGTCAAAGAAGTAGATGGTTCCAAATCAACAATTCAAGCGGCAATTTCAAGTTTGAAAGCCAATGGATTTATTAACTACTTTGGATTTCAGCGTGTTGGACATCCCAACATTAAAGTTCGTACTCATCACATTGGTCAAGCACTTTATCAGCAAAATTGGGAAAAAGCAATCGAACTCTTTTTCTCACCAAATGAACTCGATGCTGAGGTATATGCTTTTTAGTCAATGTATTAATATTGCACAAAAGGTTTCTCGTACTATAAAACTAGACTTTATGAAAACACGTGATGCAAGTGCAGCATTAAAGTCTTTACCACCAGGATTTGTTGTGGAACGTGCCATACTTATGGTTTGCTTTGTAAAT
>JNBS01002107.1:0-15773 GCA_002081575.1 Thraustotheca clavata | reverse complement strand
AATTGATTGCATAAATGGATTACTCTTATCTGACGTCAGTTGGCCGGCTAAAGTGGCGTTCAAGATGGAGGGTAACAGAATATAAAGTTGGTGCATTAACATTTACAAATCGTTGGTATGATTCAACAATGCGGTTTAAATTATCCACCTGCAGCACCATCTAAGCTTGATGGAGGAGTACAAGATAAACATTATTGGCAACGTGGTTTTAAACTTAATAAGAAAGGAGGTGTTGTTTTCCAAGACAAAGAAATTTTGAAAAAACAACAAGGTGTTGTTAAAGATGTTATGGTTCAACTTGGCACTCAATTATTAAGTGGAAAACTTGCTGTACGACTTTCTTTACCTATTCGAGTATTTGAGCCACGATCTCTATTAGAACGAGTGGCTGAAGCTTGGTAATGACTTGATTGTAATTGTATGCTTAACTTTTTGTATTTAGGTCTTATGCGCCAACATATTTGACAAAAGCAGCTACATCCACTGATCCGATTGAGAGAATGAAACATTTAATGTGTTTTGTTGTTAGTGGATTGCATTGTTGTGTCAATCAAAACAAACCTTTTAATCCTATCTTGGGTGAAACATATCAAGCTGTACTCTCGGATGGTACATTAATCTGTATGGAGCATATACAGTAAATATCTTGCATTTAAAGCTAATTTTTACATATTTCATAGACATCATCCTCCTGTAAGTGCTTTTTACGTTGACGGACCAAATGGATTGTACAAATTACATGGAAGATATGAATTTGAGTCCAACATGTCTGGCAATTCTATTACAAATTATCAAGTATGCTCATTAACTCAAACTACATTAACTTGCAATTGTAGAATGGGATTACTTCTTTTGAATGTGCAAATGGAGTTATGCTCAAATACGAATTGCCTCAATTAAAGGTGCATTTGCTTATCTCTATTTATCTCAATAGATTAATTAGATGGGTGGTGTTATGTTTGGTGATCGATTAGTCGAATGGTCAGGCCATGCTCGTTTTAATGATGCTCAAAACAATCTTCTTGGTACATTAAACTTTGAAGGCAACGATAGTTTTCTTGGTCGATCAAGTGGTGATGATATTAAAGGCACTATTTGCTCAAGCAAAGTAAGCAAAATTATCCAATTGTTAGCATTAACGTGTCTGTAGAAAGAATCAAAGTCTGGATTGCACATTAAAGTAACAGGGTCTTGGCTCTCACATCTTTCATTTGATGGCAAAGTTGAATGGGATTTAGCTCATGAACCTTTGTATTTGCCAACACCAGTAGATAATGCAATTCCATCAGACTCACGGTATCGTCAAGATCTGATTGAATTGAAAGCTGGTGAAAACGAAAAAGCCCAAGCAAGTAAATTGCATTTAGAAGAATTCCAACGTAATGATAAAAAGTTGCGAGGTGAAAAGGGTAAAGCCCATAAACGCCACTCCAAAAAAGTTGGGTAGCTAACTTATCTAACAAGTATATTTGCACATGCTGAATCTCAAGACATAGTGTATCAATGATTTATAAGATATAAAACAATGAAGGAATCAAATATCTGTTCTATTGCTGTTTTTCAAATGCTTCGACCTTCTTAGCGTCTTCTTCAGCAGCATGTTGTTGAGCAAATTGCTCAATGCAAGAAATTGCAAAATAGCCCATAAAAGCAATCATAATGAGCGAGCCAACTTGAGAAATGATGCTCGAGCTTGCTTCAGCTCCAGTTTCATGAGCAAGTTTGGCAGAATCGGACGCAGCATGGAATTTCTTACGACATTCCAACAAAAATTCGCTTACTTTTTGGTCAAGAGCCCACGAAGCAGGTGTAATTTTGCCAATAAAATTTTCAATTTGTTTCATGTGTGCATCAGTAAAAATGGTAATGAAAAATGCTGCTTGCATATTGACTTTAATAAGAGCTTTACCGATGAGGGTTGCTCCAAAAAATGTCCAAAATGGCATCAGAAAATGACCACAGCATATACCACAAAGATCAAATGCCATATTTGGCCAAGCAGACATGAGAAGGACACCCCAGAAACCATGTCGTTGCAAGAATCCAATCATCCAATCTTTCATGCTATTCATAATATTGTACTCAGAGGATGATTCAGTAATTTCTTCAAATTCTTCATTTCGTTGTCCAGCAAGACGAGCAGCTCGGCTCAATGCATAAGGAGGAATTTCACCCATAGCAGTACCAGCTCCCCACAACATACATGGTAGAAATACTTTAGCAAAAATTTTAGCAAACGTCACAATACTTGTTTCAGGGACATTGACGCAATTAGCTTCAAACGATCGAAACCATGTATGATGAAAGGTATCAAAATCCAATGATTTACAGATTTCTGCGCCTTGCACCACCAAGAAAATATGTGGGAAGAGAAAAAGAATGCCCGAATGCATTCCCGTACCCAAACCAACCGAAGAAAGCACGCCAAGGCCAACCCACCACACAATAAACTTGACGTACGTATTGAATTGGTCAAGAATTGGTTGATGTTCCCCATTTGTAAATGTAGCGCCAAGCCATAAAAGGAAGAGAGGCAATGCCACAAAGCGAGTTACGCTATGATTGACTAGATATACCACAAACCATTTGAGAAATTGGACAAAAACGATGGAAAAATGGTACAAGACCGCGAATGGACGTCGAAAAAACGTCAATTTCTTTCGTTCTTCACGTAACTTTGCTTCAAAGGCTTGTAAAGCCTCACTCTTGTCCGTAGAAGCAGCATCAGGTGTTGTTTTCGCCTTGGACGACTTGGCAGACTTCTTGGCCATGACAAATCTGTAAATGCCACACAAACTGAAGTCGACTTTCATCATCATTACATCAACCAATCATCTTGCGCCATATCACAAATTTCTTCTTTCTTATCCAATCAAAGTGTAAAATATCCATGTGTTGATCCAATCAGATACTAAGATTCCTACAAGGGACGAGAAATACATAGACGCTATAAGATGATTTAAGCACAAATGAGATGCTTTGCTTAAATGAAGGAATTGAATGAATATTGAACGAATATCGCTGCTTGTGAGTGATGGATAGAGACCAGACGAGGGAACTTCTTTGGAACGTGCGACGAAGTCCTCAGATGAACTCGAGAATGTCATGTTTTCTCTCTGTTTACGATTTTATACCGCTCGAGTTGATCAACCCACGCTCGCAGAAATTCTCGAATAAAGTCTATGATGGATGGAAGAGGAAGGAAGAACTCGATGACAGTGAATCCGTTGGCATTGGCTTGGAATTCGATGGCTTGAATCCATGGTACTTGATTCCAGTTGAAAACAACCTCAAAATGACGAATGCATTCAATGTGAATGTAATCACAGTCTCCAATAGATTGAATTTGATGATCAATCAAAGCATTCTCACGCAAGATGGCGGTAATCCATGATACGATGCGTTCAAATCCTTTGTCTTGTTGAATGTTGTGTGTGATAACTTGCCACGTTGCAAAGAGACTCTTTGCTTCCTTGACATGTTTAAAGTACGTAGGTGTAGGATGTTGCATGTCTTTCTCTTCTTGGCTGCATGTACGTACGAATTTAATGAGATTTTCAATACTAAATTGACCATCAGGACTTGGTGATGTCAAATTCCACTCCAATAAAATCCCAAAATGCCAAAGATCGACTGGAATTAACGTTTGAATCAATAGATTCAATGCAATCACTTCACGTAGGATTAAATAATCCCTTTCTTCATCATGAAGCACTTGACGAACCAATTTCTGTACAACACCCTCCACATTGTCTTTGCTCATGAAAATGACCTTTGAAGATCGGATAAAAACACGCAACCTTACATTATATATACTGAATACAACCATCTACTATATCTATAAAACATTTACAACTGTAATCTAGATGGAAAGCTTGATGAGTTTCTAAATCGTTAAGTAGAATTCCTGGAATGCATATATAGAAGTTCTCTTAACAAAGGAGGTAAATTTTAAGTGACGTGGAAATAGACATAGAAATGTATGGAAATTATTTGATTATCCGGAGATTAGATTGAAAGATGAAAGCCGTCAATGCTGGTCGCCGAGCATTCAAGCATCAAGGTTCATTTCTCTGTGCGAATATGAAAGCTTATGAGCTTTATTAGACCAAGTGATTTATGAATGGGAACAGAGTTTGGAGGAAGTGAATATTTTCATCAAGCCCCCGCCAGGAGTGACTGCTGGACACTTGATTTGTACAATCACACCAAATCACTTGGTACTTGGCATTAAAGGAAATCCTGAGCGGTATTTAGATGTAAATATCTACAATAAGATGAAGAGTTGATTGTTGTTAGCATGAATTATCAAGCCAAGTAGTTGTTGCTGAAAGTTATTGGATGCTCGGTAAATTCTGATGCAAGACAAATGATATTGATAAATGATGTAGATGATGGTGAATTAACTATCAATTTACAAAAAATGAAGAAAGGATTGACATGGGAATGTGTCTTTGTTGGCCATGGCGAGGTAGTTTATTAGTTATATACAGAGAGATATACTATTTTGTAGTTGGATCCATTGACCAAAGATGAAGTTCAAAAGAAATTATTACTTGAGCGATTTCAACAAGAAAACCCTGGCTTTGATTTTTCAAATGCTGAATTTAATGGTTCAGCTCCTGATGCTCGTACATTCATGGGAGGTGTTCGCTACAATTAATTCACCCAATTCAATCCTGTTGTGTTGTTAATCTTCTCTACATGGAAAATTAAGTTAACGCATTAAAAACAGTTTTTGTTGTACCTTCTACATGAACGAGAAGGATAAAAAACAAGAAGCAGGACAACGTGTTCGCCAAAGTAGAGCTGCTGAAGCTGCCAAGAGTAAAGCATTAAAAGAAAAAGCAGCAGCAGCTTCTAATGGTGGTGTCATTCGATTTAAAACAACATTTCGCAATACAATATTTGATGCGATGTTACGTCGAGGCTGGAAAGAAAGGTAGTAATTGCATTGCTATTGTTATTTAGTTCTTCTGTAGTGATACTGACTGGGACTTTTACTGGGCTGATCGTGAATTCATTTATGAAGTTTTAGACACAGTACATCTAGAAGTAAACCAAAAAGTAAATCATTTTCGTAATGGTCGCGAGGTAATGGTATGTTTTACATATTGTTGAAACTATTTGATAGCTTTGCCGAAAAGATTTACTAATAAAAAACTTAAAGCGAGCTCGACGTACTCAAAGAAAGTAAATAGACTATTTTTTTTCATTTTTACATTTATATCTAGTGAACGAAGCAATGAAGGTTATCCTTACGACTTCTTTCCTATAACATATATTCTACCAGGGGAATATTCAATGTTTGTCGAAGTATATATTAAACGATAAAGTTGTATTGACTATGATGATAGGAATTTAAAAGAAATCAAGGAATTTGGATCATGAAACCTATTGGAAAGTATAGTGTTATTACCATTGCTTTGTTCTTACCAATTTTAGGGCTCAAGGAAAAGGAATTTTTCTATTCACCAAGCTCAGTCAAATTAGTGACTGGCGTACAGATTATCGCTATAAACCTGAAAACCAACAAGTGGAGACGTACGTTGTTCAAAAATACATATCGAACCCATATCTAGTTGGTGGAAAAAAGGTATATCATTAACATTGTTCTTTAATTAAACCTTTTAAATAGTTTGATTTGCGATTGTATGCTCTTGTTACATCATTTTCACCATTAGAAATTTACTTGTATCGAAGTGGGTTTGCACGATTTACAAATTCACGTTATTCCAACAATGCAAGTGATATTGAAAACTCATTTATTCATCTAACCAATGTTGCGATTCAAAAGACATCTGAAAATTACAACAAAAAGCATGGAGGCAAATGGGATTTAAAGAGTCTTAAACTTTACATAATGTCCAAGCATGGTTGTGAACGTATTGATCAACTCTTTTATGAAATTCAAATGGTTATCATCCGCTCCTTGCAAAGGTAGATAACGATTTGGTGAATATTATCTTGATCGTTGTTAGTGTTGAAAAGATTATCATCAGTGATAAACATTGTTTTGAACTGTACGGTTATGACATTATGATTGATGAAAATCTTAAACCATGGCTCTTGGAAGTAAACGCTTCACCATCAGTACAATAATTATAAAATAAGGGAATTTACTGAGTTGATTTCCATAGCTTTCAGCCAACACCTCAGCTGATTACCAACTCAAGTGTGGAATGCTTAACGACATGCTTGATATAATTGATCTTGAAAACAAGTAAGAGTTTGTTGATACAATCTTGCTGAAATAATAAAACTAGGACAAAAACCAAAGAAGAACGTGTTGGTGGATTTGACTTGGTGTACCGTGATGGATTAATTGAAAAGGATGAGAGATGCATGTACTCATCATTGCTTGGTAACATATTTTTAAATGGAAATATTCATGGAAAATAGGAGCTGATTTTAAACGTAATCCTCTGCGTAAACTGCCAGTCACACAATAATTCTATATTTTCATGTCAATCAGATATATTTTTTCTTGGTACTTACCTATTGTGTACAAGTTTTCTGCAATATTAAAGCATAAAAGAGGTTGATGGTAAGAATTTATTGTTAGCTTATACAGCAAGCATTTCCCTATGGTTTACCAGGACTCTTCATTCGCCCGTGCTTTAGTTCAATTAAATCATCCCCTTGAGTCTTTGGTGAAGGCTCACTTTGAAAAGTAGGGAAATCATACGAAAGATTTAATTTCATCGCTGCACGGTTTCCTTTTGGAGCTGGTACTTGTTGAAGAATTGTGGTAAATATATTGTTGGGGGACTTTTGTTTTGTTTTACATGGTGAAACTTGAACAACATGGCCGCATTCTTCAATCTCGTCTTCAAGATGGCGTTTGGCATGCCACATTCTCCGTTCAATCGACTCCATATACTGCTGTTGTGGTCCAATAACACTTCCTGCACGACAGAGGCGTAACCATCCAATGCATTCCTTTGCAGTTAATTTATAATGCTTCATGATATACGCTCCAATGCAAGTTCCTGTGCGTCCAAGGCCAGCTTTACAATGTACAGCAACTGCACCAGGGGTAGCTTCACATGCTTCAATAAATTGAAGTAAAATATCATCAGGAGGATTACCTCCATCAGGATAAAATAGTTCCAAATGATCAATACCAGCATTCAAAAATCGTTTTCGATCATACATTTTTTCATTCAATCGTACAACAAGCGTCACATTGTGTTTTTTAAAATATGGAATATAATGTTCGGGTGTCAATGAAATATATCCTTCTGCTGTTTGTTTAAACTCATTATGTGGTCCAGCAAATGCAATAAATTTCGGTGAAAGCCAATTTAAATCTCCATTTTCCACTTGTTCATAATGTTGATATTCTTCCACATTAAACGTTTCAATTGCAACAAATTTACATTTTACCGCTTTTTCCAACCCTTTTAAACAATCCAATACTGTCAGTTTATACAAACAAATTGTTGGCGTTGCATCATGAAACGTTGGTAAGTTCATATGATTAAATGATGCATACGCTTGCGTTGCACTCATTCCATTATACAAAATGCCCCAACAACACAACAAACATATCGCATTAGTTCGTCGTTTTCCATCCACTCCTGAATAAAACACAATTTTCTTTCCCATACTTTTGGCTTTACTCAATTCCCGATTCAAAATCTGGCTAAATTGGAACGTTTGTCCAAGGTTGAGCGGGCCAAAGTCCAAGTAAAAGTTGACATACACGAGCTGTCGGTCCACGCTAAAGAAGATCTCGTCTCCATTCGTACGTGGAACCTCTCGCAACGCCGCGTAGTACACCGTACCCGCCACGAACTCGACCCACTCGACCCTTTCCATGGAAATTGAAAAATAAACCAAAAGTGGCGCCAAATTTAAAAATAGATCGCGGCCGTTGAACGCGCGGGCGGAGATGGTGGAACTTTCCGTGGATCTCGCGCGCGTCCATCACTCAGTCCATTCCTGATGAAGGACCTCTTCTCTACCCGGCGCCGCCGTGTGCTTTCAACGAACGCAAGCAGTTCGCAGGTGCTCGCAGTGAACGGAACAGGAGACTCACCACCCTTTTGCACACCGATTGCATGTGATATCCTCTTTACATTTGCAGCACTAGGTGTTACGGCGTTTATTGTGGCTATGGTATGGCAGATCTACCAGAAACATCTCTTCAAACGTGAACGATTGCGATTTCAGGAACGAGAGACTGAGCTCCGTACAGCTATGGAATACATTGAAAGCTCGAGAAGTTTGCACTCCAACATGAGCGGCACTACGTCAGTGAGAAGTTGGGTTGCACCTGAAAGAGGATGGGTCAGCAATGTTTCGAGCCCACGCCCAAGAGATGATACGGCGATACTTGAACCGTAGATGATGATACTAGTCGTGTTAGATGTTAATGTAAAGCTACTGTGTTGTGCTGGAAAGCATACAGTTGTGCAGAATGACTTTAGACGCATGTTCACTTGCGAGAAGTTCATGGACAATTGTATCACCAAGAAGATTGCCACTTAAATCGAATGATTCAATGGAAGAACTTAGTGCTTTTAGCAAAGGTTTTGAGCTTGGGATTTTATTGATATTGTTGTGACTGAGACTAAGTTTACGGAAGGATGAATTGGTGTGTAAGGCACGAAGAAAAGCTTGGAATCCCAAATCACCAGCTCCATTGTAGGAAAAATCGAGTTGTTCAAGTAATGTGTTGTCTGCAATAGCTCCAGCTATAGCAATAGCTTCATGTCCTCGTATTTCATTCCATGAAATATTCAATTGCTTTAATGATCCGTGCTGTTGCAGTAACTTGGCAATGATATTACCACAACTAAGTTTGTTGTGTCCAAGTGAGAGAACACGTAATGATCGATTGCTGCTTGCAATTCGAAGGAGGAATGGTTTCCCAACAACATCACCAAGTTGATTATTATCAAGGCGTAATGTATTGATAAGGCAATTGTCCATTGTTAATATTTTTTCAAGTGCTTTTGCACCATCACGACCGATCATATTGTCTGATAAATCTAGTTCTTGAATGTTGGATTGTGTGCTTTTAATTGCTCGAACAATATTTTCACAACCTTGTTCCACCATAGCATTCCCTCGTATCACTAGTTTATGAAGCTGACGATACGGTTTTTGAAGAAATTGCCCCATTTTTTGCATATTCCTGTCACCCATCATGCAGTGTCCAATATTGAGCACACCAGAATCATTCGGTAGACGATAGAAAGAGGCTTCATCTTTAACAGAACGTTCAAGTAGCAAACCACCCCAATCCCAATCCATTTCCCAGTGCCAATCTTCCCAATTCCATGGATGATTAATGTCTTGACGATTTATTTCGTTCTCACGGTATTTAGTAAAGAGCTTTTTAATATCACGATGAGGCCGTGTCCAGTCAGAAAAATATGATGCATAAAGCTCAGGATCATCCCAAGGTATGTCTGCAAGCCAATACTTTGCTAAAAGCTCAGCAAATACTTTTTCTTCCTCTTCAGTAGCTGGTGCTATATTTTGTGCACGACGACAAAGAGCAATTGTATCTACAAGACTTCGAACTTGGTTAGCTTCTTCCGCATCACATGCTTTATCAAGTTGATTATATAAATCTTGAGCTCGTGTGTTCCAAGTAAGCAAAATTAACTCTAGAAATGAGTCACCATCTACCTTGCGAACACCATTTGCATTTCGAGTAGTAGAGCTTAATCGACCAACTTGTTCGAGAAGGTCAGCTTCAGCTCCACTTGGCCATGAACGATTAACTAAACGTATTATGTCAAGTAGATTACTTTAAAATGGTGATACCATGAAGTTCTTGGCATGGAGTTTGTAAATACTGAAATACCCAATATGGATCAGGGTCATGGAATAAATCTTTTACGATTCGACGTGCCATCGATTGATTGAGTGCAATGTTCATAAAGACTACAGAGGCAACAGAGGAAATGTCTTCAAATGCAGGAGCTGCTTTATCGGTGGCTTTAAGTCGATAAATTTGCTCTATTGTACGTAGAAAAAGTATACTTTTTTCCTTTGGATTAAATGCTTCAGTGATACCGCATATATTAGCAAAGCAGCGTATTCTTGGATTTGTAGTAGCATGAACTATTGATGCAATTGTATATTGTATCTGCTCAACTCCATGCTTTCTAAAAACTTACAATTCATTTAATATCTTAAATATTACCTTCCATTTGACTTTTGAACAATTGTATTCGCATAATATTCAGGAAATGATTGATTTGTCAAAATTTCATCATAATGAACGATACATTGTTCATATGCTTCTAAAATTGATGCCAACAGTGCAGCTACATGAATCCTTCGTTCTTTCTTCTTGGTTCCAGCCACATTCGATGCACCATTATTAAATTGCAGCAATGGATTATCAGCATTCAGTCGCCATGTTCGTACTCGTTTACAGCAATTGTGCATTTTTTCACTTCGTACTTGCTACAATTCAAATATTGAGCTATTACATTAACTTTAGCTTACTTCAAAGCCTGAAGGTTGATGAAAGAACGTCTCATCTTCCTTAAACACACAAGAGATCTTTTCTTGTGCTGCTGTCAACGAAGCTGTGAGGTCCATCCTATTTTTAAGTAATGAGCGACCCTGTGTGCAAGTTAATCCTTGTTGGCAATGGATCTGTGGGGAAATCCAGCATTATTGCACGATTTGTCGCTGATGGCTTTGAAAAGCAGTACAAACAGACTATCGGGCTTGATTTTTATGAAAAAAAATTGCTCTTACCACGAGACAAACGTGTTGTTTTAGAGGTAAGAACTTATTACTTGATCAAAGCTTAATCAAGCGTAGGTTTGGGATATTGGAGGACAAAATATCAATAGCAAAATGCTAGGCAAGTACATTTATGGAGCTGATATTGTCTTTATTTGCTATGATGTCACCGATGCAAAATCGTTTGCTGATGTCGAAGATTGGCTTGTACTTGTACAACGATCAATGGGGGCCTTAAAAAAGCAACAAATTTATGCTGTCGGTAATAAGATTGACCTTGTGCATTTACGAGCTGTCCCAGAGCAGAAACATAATGAATTCATTGCCAAACATAAACTTGCTGGAGGGTTTTTATTATCTGCTCACAATGGAGATAATGTAATGAGAACAGTGCATCAAATAGCTGCAAGAGCTGTTGGGATGGAGCTATCAGAGTTTGAATTACAATTCTATGATGCTCCTGTTAAGGCTACTGTTGTTGCTGATAGTGGTGAACATCGTACAGCTATGGCAGATGAAATTGAAGCAGAAGATTTAAAGCTTGAGATGAAGAAGCGACAAAAAAAGAGTTGCCATGTTATGTAGATGAATATGATTTAGTCTCTATTTGCAGTAAATGTATCATATTGAGATAGTGGAGCATTTGGCAGCTGAGATTTTTTTTCAAAGATGTGAATCGACTCTTTAATAGATCGAAGTAGCCGTGGTTCTAAGATAAATGTAGCACTCATATTAAGAGCCAAATGTACCTAGCGTTGTTTCTTGTTGAGCTCGACAATAATCGAGAAAATTTTGACTTGCAACCAAATTGAGTTTACGTGAGTAATCAAGAGTAGTGTTATAGCGTAGTGCCACAAGTGCTGTAGCAATTATTTGTACAGCTCGCTCCAAGTAAAGTGGGGGAAATGAACCTAATGAATGTAAAATGATGAGAAATATCGATAAAACCTGTAGTCTCTATAATATGGAAAAATATTGTACAGCCCATGACTTGGATGTGATAATTTTTGGGATATCGACTCAGCATAGACAGCAAATTTGGTATAAGGCCATTTAATAAAAGCTTTCTTGTGTTTTCTGTAAATTAAATGATTATCATAATAAAATGGTTAAAATACCTGGATTTGCTGTTAACTTTACCAAAGCCTTGCACGACACTTCTTGGAAGTGTTCTCTTTCGTTGAACATTGATATTACTTTAAGTGTTTCGTATTTTTCTATTCAAATAAAGTTGATTTCATATATAGAGAAATATTACCTTGAATTTGAATCTCGACAGCAACAATTGCTTGCTGAACCTCATCTGTAGTTTCTTTCGCTTGGATACGTTGCTGTACAAGGCTTTTGTATTCATTTGTCTGCTGAACAATGGCATCTTCAGTCTCGACAATTAATGCAGCAAATTGAACAGATTCGCGTTCCAATGTTGATATAGTGTCACAAGTACGTTGAATGTCTGCTTTCGTGCGACAAATTTCATCTTTTAAAGCTCGGCAATTCTCAATCGATAATTGTCGATGCTTTTGGTTATCGTAAAAATGAGTTCGAAAATTGAAAAGCTCTCGGCTTTTAGCCTTTACAGCAGCTTGTTTGTGATTAAGTTCATTTGATGCAGCTAGATTCGAATGTTGGAGTTTGTTTACACGCTCAACGCATGAAGATATTGTTGTATGGAGCGGAGTCAAAAGACAAGGAAACATCATTTCATGCCAAGGAGCATGAAGAAAAGGTTCTCTTTCTTTCTACTATCAGCTCAATACACAAGTACAATAAAACATCTCGCTACTTTATCTTGTAGTTGAATATTAGCGCCTGAATTGATTAAATACAATGTTGCCATCTACAAAGCTTTAAGAAAACTTTTCAAATTTTTAGCCATTACACGATGTTTGCCAGCTACTGCTAGATGCAAAGGTGTTATTCCATCCTACAAATCTTCAATAAAAGTTCTTCATTCTTCATCATATACTTTCCCAGCAGCATTTACTTTAGCTTTTCTAGTAATAAGATACTTGCACATATCCTTAAATCAATTTAATCTTTAAACTTCAAGTATGCATTTACCATATTTCCATGCATTGCAGCAAAGTGAAGTGCAGTATGCATATTATTCTATCAAATTCATCAAACGCAAATACAGTCAATGTACATACACCTAATGCTTCATTTACATCAGCTCCACACCCAATTAATCCCTTAGCAACTTCCCATCGTTCCCGTTTACAGCACACAACAACAGAATCGGCCTCCATCGGTTAGGAAATCAATTAAACGGATGTCTCTCCATGATCGAGTCAGTAAGAAATAACAGAATACGGTTTTTATGTCACTTTTGATCAAGTCGGTTAGAGATAACGAAAGACGGTAAATGTCGTCAATGAAAACTGGAATTCAAATACAATCGTAGTCGGTAAGAAATAACAGAAAACGGTATTTTATCTTGGGCTATAAGAACTGGAATTTCCATGTACCTCCGCGTGAAGCGCCGCAACCAGACGTTCTTCGTGCTAACAGAGCCTCATGAGAGTTTTCTCAAGATTAAAGAGACTCTTGCAGGTGTTATAGGTATCTCTGGTCCAGGACAAGTGCAATTATGGCATACCAACAAGGTATTTCTTGTTGATGGACTACTTACAAAGAAATCATAGCAAAAAGAGTTGCTCGACGTCGGCACCGTATCGGACCAAGAACTTGAAAACGATGCAATCGTGTACATGTGCTTAAAGAAAGAGAGTATGCAATAGAGAATGATATTGTATTGAATATGTGTAGACTCGGATCAATGGGAAGAAATCCAAGTGACAAAGATTGAAATGGAGCACAACAACAACCGACCTTCGGTTGAGTAGATCTTGTTCGACATAACTTACAGTTATCATCAATATACTTTTTTTCTTTGATGCAAACCCGTGTACTCAAGCGACATAAACTACTCCAGCAACAACAAGATGAAAGTATTGTTTTAGATGATGAATTGGTGTGTATTTTGATGGAAATTGAAAGAATCTATTTGCATTACCCAAAGCATGTTCAGTACGAGTATGCTAATTGTTCTTGTATGATGGTTCAGATAGGATTCGCATTGAACGGTGGGTAGAAAAGGTGACAGAACCGATCGTTAATGTCCAGTGGAAGCGTAATGCTAATTTGTATGCCATGTTGCTGCTTGAAATGACTCGAACAGGCAACTTTCGACCACCATTTGATCATAATCCGCCTACAGGTCCTTTAGCAACATTACCTCGATATTTGGTACGAAGAATTGATCATTATCTCATCTTGGGCTATGGTAGATACATACTCTTGACAGCGTCACTAACAAACCTCTTGCACGAGATGGAAAGAATAGATGGAGCAAAGCATACGAACGAGTTGTAGCAAGAACTCTTCCGACATCAAATGGTGCATTGGTGAAGCAATAAAGCTGATGCAATAAATGATATCTTTCTTTACATAGCAAAGAAAGCAAGATAACAAAGTAAAACACGAAGAACAAAGAGAACTCATACGACCTGCTTCCTATGTTGAAATGACAAACCAAACATTAGACCAACTTGAGATTGCTTTAGAGAATGAAAAAATTCAATGTGCATCACTTACAGCTCAATTACAGGTGATGAATTATTGTCGATATCTTATCATTGAGATGGAATTAGGAACTGAAAATTGTATCAACAAACCAAACGGAAGCATTAGCTGCATGTAAAAATGAATTGGAACAAACCAAAGCAATGCACAAGCGTGAAATTGATCGAATTAATCAATTACATTTGGCTGAGCTGGAAGAGCGAAAAAAACAACATCAGAAACAGGTACTTTATCTAAAGAATTGTCATTTTAGCTATCAACACGTAGTTGCAGCAGGCAATTCTTGACAACGAGCGATGTATTGCCAACAAACGAGCTGAATCTAATGTATGCAATTTCTTACATATCATATCTTTTAATGTGCTGTAGGCAGCAACAATATTTAAGGATGGTACAAACAATTCATCAACATCTCCAACATCAGTTAATGAATTCCTCGCGTATATCGATCGCTTTCAGCTTGAAGCTTGCACCCTGATGAAGCAATCATTCAAGAGCCAGTAGCTTTCGTACAGTAATACAGTCAATTCTTCCTATCCTCTTCTCCACGACGGTATTAATGTCCATCCATCTCTTTTCAAAGCATTTCCTTCTTGCTCTCATCATCATTTCTTCATACACCAAATATCATCATCCTAACGTAAGATCATCTTGTCCACATCCTTTCAATGTACATTTACGCGGGAAAGGCAAATTGGTGCTGATTGGTTAAAAAAGGTTGATTTCATGTAACAATGCAGTATGATTGGCTGTACTAAGGGAATAAAATTAAACATAAAATATTTTTAAACATTTAAAGATCAATACAATAATCAAGTGGTAAAATAAAAAGTCTATTTTTATCGTTAAAAAATGTATTCCAGCGGGAAATTCAAATGAGACGTTCATTCTTGAGTTTGGAGGAAGAAGAGATGATGAAGAAGCAGCGACTCCTTCATGAGTTCTTCGTCAAGAACGATACACCCAAGGACTCTTTATCCAAGCGATTAGACATTCTAGATGAGACTGACTCGGATATCGCTGTGGAGGAAGATGTTGCGGAACGAAGAACAGCCCTCGAAACGACACTCAACTTTGACGATGTGGATGGTGATCCCGACGATGACAAACCAAAGTACAATGAAATGACAAGTGAACGATCAGAAGCTGGGGACAATGCAGAGATGGACTCATCGCAATACCATCCGTGGAGTCAAGATTTTGGTACCGTTCCTTGTTTTTCACGAATGTACAGCCAAGACGACTTTGCGGACTTTTCAACACCGCAAGATCAACCAGTACTACAAATGTCCCATCCACGATCGCCTTCTCCTGTAAAAAAGCGCCAACGTACGGCACCACGCCTTCATATCTTGCCATTTTGCAATGAAAGCCCAATTCCGCCAAATTTAATGCGAACTCCAAGTGATTTGGATGGTATTTTACACTCAGAAGTGTTTTGTACGTAATATGTTGTGTAGCTACAC
>JNBS01002106.1:0-12540 GCA_002081575.1 Thraustotheca clavata | reverse complement strand
TGGGTCATTAAAGTAGAGGCCAGAGTAATATTCACTGACACGTTTACCATGGGTGGATACAATGCGAACGTAGTTGGCAGTGACTGAGCTGCAATCAGCGAAAAACTCATTGGAAATATATGGATTGCCGTAGTCGCAGACTGCCATTGATACAACAGAGCCATGCGTGAATGGATCAGTCTTTAAGCAATAACCATCAATGCGGACTCGGTTCCCATCAAAAAACCACTTTTGGTTGACACTCTTAACGTCACAAGGAGCTGTCTTCACCGCACCCAAGCCATAGTCTTTATTTGGTACAGCTTCAAGGCATTGCCCATTGCTCTTGGCAATGATATTTTGCGAAGTTTGATTGTACGAAAACTTTTCATTGTCGTTGTTGTGAACCACATCAGTGTACAGTTGACCGTAAAACTCAGACACAATTAGCTTGTTGGCAGTGCATAGTTGCTTCTCCACGAGACGAGGTGGCAAGGGGTCGGGGCATGGAGAGATAATTGTTCTAACGTTAGTCCATTGACCCTTCCAAGTGTTAATGGTGCAATCACCGGCAGGACTCAATCCAAGTTTTTGCAAATCATTGCATTCAGGCCAGTCACCATAACAAATAGACAAATGTCCAGGTGTTGATCCAATAATACCCACAGCTTGCGAATACATGCCTCCTGGGGCAACAAACGAACCGCACTTGTTAAATGCATTAAGAACGTCCTGGTTGCATGTACCAGAGGTTTGAGCCTTCACAGCCACTAGTGCAGCAAGTAAGTAGGTGAGCTTCATTTGAGAGAAAATATGGAAATGGAATAATTTAGCTCGTCTAGTGTGGCCTGCGAAAATGATTCATTGAAATCGTTGACTTCTTGTTGGGTTTAAGCTCTACAATTGGCAGCAACAAATTCCAAATCAAGTATAAGTCATCTATAGGTGAACCAAGCTGTAAGTGTTTAGGTTAATCTGTACTACAAATTACCGCATTGTACAGGAGTTTAATTTGCAAGCTAATAATTTTTTCAATCGTTAGGATAAAACCTTTCATACGTAGCAGAATGGCAATAATAATATTGCATCTAATTGCAACTAGTATTTCCTAACTAGAGCATTTGCACTAAAATGAAGCATAGTTTTAAGGGCGAACTCATCATAGATGCGTTGATAAATTCCTTTTTTTGTAAATTTTTGTCCGATACATGTATAAGCAGAGGTGTCAACTTGGATACTGATTGGGTGAGTTGGATAAGATTCTGAGTTGGATTGAAGTATCAGTGCTTTTGTGCGGGTCGCAACGAACGAATCCAAAAAGCTTCTTGAGAGTTTTATGTGGACTGACAGCACAAGACAAAAGTATCTCATTGCCTGTCGCCAGATTTGCAATCTATGTTCCTATTTCTTATAATACTGCCAGGTATTATAGTACATATTCATTCAAAATTCATGTATCATAGGAGCATTCCTGAAATACATGCTACATTTACACATTTATGAAATCCCAATAAGAGCATAATCAAGTACTACTGCAGTGCTGTATAACAAATCTCGCTTAAATAAGTTTCTTTCATGTTATTAATCACTAACCTACCATCAAGAGGGCGGTAATATAGAACAGTTTTTATTATCATGGAATTGTTGGGATAACACTAACATAACACTCTATTGCCACATTCGAACATAGATTATGAGAACATATTAGATAGCGATGTAGGGGTAATGTATTTGAGAATTTGGTCTTAGACGATGATAAACATTTTTGTTTTAACAGCGAATCTATTAATATTTATTTATTGGATCGATCGATGAGCTATTGCTGAAAATAATAGCCTTAGCAATTAACAGGGATTAAAAAATCCATCGAGTATTTTGATGAGAGCAAAGATTAAATGAAATGAAACAGATCTTTATACCAACAAAAGACAACCTTATATTCGCTATTTTAAAATTTCAGGGTAATGATATTTCTTCGACTAATCTTTTTTGGCAGTACTTGACAAGATTTCGTTTCATTCACAGCTATTTTGGACATAATGTCTGCCACTAGGTCCTTTTCTCTTGCAAGGTGAGTCCATCCGCATTATATTTAAATGTGATTTGCATATCACTTTTGGCTCTTAATTCTTAATCTTTCCAACTTCAAATGAGAAGATGGAGATTTTCAAATGAAGTGAGTACATACTTTATATTATATTGCCAAGACACATCTCATGTTGATATTTGTACTGGATATTTCACATTGAAACAAATCCAATATTTAATTGGGCCATTTAAGCGAAGAAGATGTTGTGAAGAATCCAAACATCCAATCATTTACTGATAGTGCTTGTTTTGAACTATTGAAAATTAGTAAACATAACTTGATCTCTGCGATGAAAAATTAGTTAAAATAGAGGTCTACCACATATTTCGCACACAAGTCTATTTTTCTTTAACCATTAGTGCAATTGATACTCTCTAAGTGCACAAATTCATGATAAAAATCAAAAAATCATATTATAGAAATTAGTTTTTGAATGGTTCGACATTCCATTGTTGATTTGGATTGTTGTTTCCGCATTCCCACATTTGCAAATGGTGATCCGCATACGTTGGATCACCATCCAAACCTTGACCCTTGTGTGTGGCATGTTCAATTTGCTTTGTATCAGAATGTACAATCCATTTTTGATTACCATTGTTCACATCACAATTGTATGTGTGGACCTTGTATTTGCCATCCGAGTCAAGGAACGAGTCCAAGCATTGTTGAGAGGATGCACTCTTGAACATTTGAGTACCAGCATCTCAAGTGAAGAGTTCATTAAAGTTGTTGGCTGGATTATTAAAGTAGAGGCCAGAGTAATATTCACTGACACGTTTACCATGGGTGGGTACAATACGTACATAGTTGGTAGTGACCGAGTTGCAATCGGTGAAGGTGTGGTTAGAGATATATGGTTTATGATCATCACAAGGACTTACCGATACAACTGATGCACGTTTCAAGAGTCCGTTTTAAGCAATAATACCCTCAGTATGAACACGGTCGCCATCCAACGTCCATTGTTGCATGGAGCTTTTAAGATTACAAAGGGCAGTCTCGACAATACCGAACCCAAATGAAGGAGCTTGGTTAGGCACAGCTTCTAAGCATTGCCCATTGCTTTTCACAATCAAATTTTGCGAAGTTTGATTGTATGAAAGCTTTTCATTGTCATTGTTGTGGCCACATCAGTGAATACCTGAGTATAAAACTAGGACAAAATTTGCTTCGTAGCCGTACACTTGTCAGCTACACGAGGTGGCAGTGGATTTGGGCATGGGCGAATAAATAAATAATCTCATATGTTGTCAAAGGTGCCTTTTAAAGGTTTATTGTACAGCGCCTGCAGGACTAAGACCAATGTTTTGCAAGTCATCGCATTCAGGCCAGTCCCCAAAGCAAATAGACAAATGCGCCCCAGACGATTTAAGAATGTGTACAACTTCACTGGGCGAACGACCTGGTGGTACAAATTGACTGCATTTGAAATAGGCACGGTGAACTTCTTCGTTGCAATTAGCAGTTAATTGGGCATTTGCAACAGCCAGCAGAGCGGTCAAGTAGATGAGCTTCATTAATCGTAAAATGAAAAGTGAGTACTGTTATGCTGGCTACCCGTGATATACCAATTCGTCATGCACAAATGGCAGATTGCAAGGAAAAAGTGAAGTTGTTACCTCGTCGGATTGTACCCTATGCGATCATACAAAAGATCAATGACAACGCTTTCAAATTGCAATTACCGAAATCCATGGAAAGGCTTGATACACACACCTCCAACGTCGACTGATTGAAGCACGCTCCGAAACCCATTGAAAAGTTCAAGACAAGACCGATGCCAAAGCAACGCCAGTGGTAATCGATGAACAAACTGGCGAGGAGCTCCATATACCACAAGCATTTCTGTAAAAAAGACAATTCAACCGAAAACCAGAAGTATTGGTACATTGGTATGGGTTTCCTCCTCTTGATGCTACATGGGAACTTGTGAAAACGTACGTCATGTTGCACATTTTAAGCAACTCTGGGATGATATGATTAAGTTCCGATACACCAAAAAGATGGCAGCCCCAAGCGATTAAAGTTACCACTGGGGGAGAATGTGACAACGTCATATCAAGGATACATAAAGATTCATTTGAAAGATTCATATTCAGTTTACAAAGATGCATGATTCAAAGTAAAGAAGCAAGATTCAAAAAGTAATGACTTAGATTTTATGTCAAAGATTAATACAGATCTCAATTTGCCTCGAACTTGATAAGTGAACCCGGACGCGGTGTCACAAGAAATACTAGCACTTGGTGCTACAAATTGACTGCATTTCTTAAACGCATCAATAACTTCTTAGCTGCACGTGCTTGGGTTTTGTGCATTTGCAGCAGCAAGAACCACAGTCCAGTAGATATACTTCATGCCAAGCCAATTTGAAAATTAAGTTAAATTCAATTTATAAGCGTGGAATAGCAAGATTAGGTGCAATTGGGCACAAAAGGCTTGTAAACTTTTCTTTCGTTGCTCAGCACCTCAGATTAAATTACTTTAAATTAAGTAGAATTGCAGACATTAATGAAGTTACCTTGGAGAGTGATAGATCTAGAGAATGTAAAATAAAACAATTGACTAAACTGGTCTATGAGCTGTTTACTGTTTGATCAAATGTGCTCGAATTAGTACTTGTTTGCTCCATGGGGTACAAAATTCAAGATTTCAATCCACACTGGCACAATTAGTCAAGAGCACGATGTGTTATAATGATGGTCTCAGGCCGTCTCGACTTGACATATCAGATCTTTTCATGACTATGAATATCGCTTTTTGTATGTAGATTGCTACCCCCAATGTTAATTAATTCTACTGTATGTAGAAATTTAGACAGAACCAACGAGCAATACATGAAAAGCTTATTGCCCAACACACAAAATACTGCGATCTACCTAAAGATATTGTTCCGTTCCAAACATTAGATGCTTTAATGTCAAATCATCAGGATTATCGTGTTGTCGCTGAAATTTTTGACGAAATTATATATTTGCACCCCGTTGTAATATTACTTGTAAGGAGTCTACATTCTTCAAGCACCTGCAAGCAATGCTACAGTATCTTTTTGTCCAAAATAGATTTCCTCGTATGACATTAGCAGCTCTTCTCACAGCATCATTTTATTTTTAATATTGCCAAGGCTTCAAAAGAGCAATTTATTACAATACTTTAATACTTCAGCTTGTTAACAATCCAAACATTATCTTCAAAAAAGAGCACCTGAATTGTAATTGCACACACAATACACGATGTACCAAATACTCAATCAAAATGATCGTAGTGATATTAAAAAGTCTCATGCTTTCATTATTGAAATTATTCTATAATGACTCCACCTTTGCAATCAAATGAGCACTAGTTGTATTTAGTTAACACGTTAGAGTTTCCACAATAATTACTGTAAGTAAGGCATTGAGTCCATAGTTGATAGACAAATTTGTAACGAAAAGTTTACGATGGTTGGTAATATGGAAGTCGAAATAATTACTAAATTAGCTTTTAATTCTCCAATGGCAACAACAACGTACGGTGCCATCGACACCACTCAACCAATACGTACTCGACGGCTTGCATGTGGTGTTGCTACTCTAATTGCCATTGCAATAAGCTCATTAACATTTTGTTATTGGTATTTTGATTTTCCAAGACAGCTTATTATCCAAGCTCCTGTGGATGATGGACCTGAGTCGTCTATAGTGGCAGAGCTCCATGTACGTCCCCAACAAGTTCATTTAGCGTATGCAGGCACAAAAACTGGCACTGGAATGACTATTTCTTGGACAACGTATCATCGTATTCGTGATAGTGCTGTCTGGTTTAATTCAGAAACTTTTAACTCTACAGAGCAATTAACACCTCAAATGGCTTCAATTCACTCGTATTATAGTGATGATTCCTATACACTTTTTACTTATCACGTCACGTTGACAAATCTTGAGCCGAAAACAGTTTACTATTATCAAGTTGGCAGCTTGGCTAATGGTATGGTACTGACATCATGATAGTCATGATAACTTTTGTTAGTGACACGACGATCTTCAGTGTTTCATTTTCGCACTGCTCGACCTAGCTCTGATAATCATTCGTTTGAAATGCTCATGTACGCGGATTTTGGTGAACGCAATGCAGAGAGTACTGTGACTTTTGTATCATCACTTAAAGACAGATTGGATTTAATTTGGCACGTTGGGGATATTAGCTATGCAGATAATGCTTTTCACACACTTGACCAAGATGCTAATGCACTCGGATTTGTTTATGAAAAAGCTTACAATGCATGGATGAATGCCCTGCAATCAACAATGCAAGAGGTATTATTTGTCAATTTAAAGTTCACTAACTTTGATAGATTCCTTACATGACTACAGTGGGCAATCATGAAGCTGAATGCTATTCTCCAGCTTGTATGTACTCGGAAGTAAAACAATTGCAATTGAGTAATTATTCAGCTTACAATACTCGCTTTCGTATGCCATCCGAGGAATCAAATGGTATGATTTAACTATTTCAAATAGCGTCATTGAATTTGTAGGAAGTCATAATATGTGGTACTCATGGAACCATGGTCCAATTCATTTTATCAGTGTTAGCTCCGAGACAGATTTTCCAGGAGCACCTACTAATAACAAAGGGACTAAGGTCGAAAATGGACATTTTGGCGACCAATTGGCATGGCTGGAAGCTGATTTAGTTAAAGCCAATGCTAGTCGCCATAATCATCCATGGATTATAGTGGGTTCACATCGTCCAATTTATGGTTTAAAAGTATTTAAAGCTTCAGGGCATCCAAAGAACAAGCAAAAGGCAATTTTAAATGCTTTTGAACATCTTTTCCTCAAGTTCAAAGTGGATATGGTTGTATCTGGTCATCAACACGCTTATGAACGTCATTTACCTATTGCGAATGGTATTCCTATTATGGATGGAGTAAGTGAAGACAAACGTGTATACAACAATCCCCAAGCCCCTGTTTATTTGGTATCTGGATCTTGTGGTAGTACTGATGGCCATGAACCTTACGAAAATATTCCAAATCAACTCTGGAATGTGCTTTACGACAATACTCACTATGGAGTATCTTTACTTAAGGCAAATCGGTCAACTCTGTATTGGTCGTTTGTAGACAGCGCCACAGGTCAATCTCTTGATCAATTTGAGCTGCATAAGCCTAATTGATAAATTCTGCATTTCCGATAGCTGTAATTTGTGCTTGTTTTTTCCTCCAGAAAAAAAGAGTGAGAATCAAAAACCTCTGGTCATTACTTGAGCACTACTGCTCTACTTTCGCAGAGGAAAAAATATCTCAAGCTTATGATGCTTCAATATTGAGCATTTTGCGTAATTGCAGTGTCATTTCATCTTCACTGCTTTTGGGACGTTTGAGTATTTGAATTGTGGGTGCTGGAGGGGGCGGTGGCAATGGTTTTTCAGTCTTTACAGGCTGTGAACCCAAGAAAGGAGGCATTGGCAACGATTTGGGGTCAGGCGAAGATTGAAAAGCAGACCATGCCCATTTAGTTGGGGGTGTTGGTGTGGTATTTTTCTTCTTTGGAGCGTGGCGTTGGGGCGTGTGAGGCTCAATTACAGCAGATTTCTTTCTGTTCTTCTTTGAATTGGATGCAGAGCGTGGAGGTGATTGCTGTTCTTGTTCAGATTTGCCTCGTGATTTACTTCGTTCTTCTCTAATACAAGTTTCCTACAAAATACGATCAAATCAACACTTAAAACGTGTAGCGAACCAGTCGTTGGGGTGTTAGCAGCAGCGTGGGCTTGGGTTGTGTACATGGTTCGGCTGGATATTCAAAATAGCCCTGTTCAGCATTCCAGACCCGAGCATCGACGTCCATAATTTCATGACTAGCAGTGCTACACGGGCATATTATACATCAAACGATAGAGAATCACGTGGAGATTACGATTCTATCTGTAGAGATGCGTTTACATCGCCCTGAGCAGTGAAGAACGGCACCAAAGGTCGGCCGACGAGTTCACTTCTTGACGTCATTTCTTCTCTCTAACTGTAGTCCTCAATTTAATTTCAACACTATTTTTTACGAACAACCAAATATACATACAAAAAATTCATTATAAAATACTAAAAATAAATTTAACATCAACCAATGAGAAACTGCACTTTTTGAGAAATCTGTATATTTTTTAAATAGATTCATTTTAAATTTGTATTGAGCAAGAATTACTCGGTATTTGTAGACTCTAACATTCACTCTATATTTTTGTATATATTTTTTCACAGGATCCTAAACACTTTTTTTATACCAACAATCAGCAACAAAAATTACACCAACTTTTAACTAAAATCATATCAACTCGATATTTGTTTATATGGAAGAAGAATTATCTTTTATTTTATTTGATTCAGAAAAGTCTTGAATTTTATATTCTCAACAAATAACTTGAAGTTTGTAAATCAATAAGAATGACTAGTGGTTTGTATACCACTAAGAATAATTTAAAGTTTGTATAGCTATAAGAATGATTTGAGGTTTGTATAGTTGAACAAATGACTTGAGGTTTGTATAGGGTAAGAATAATTTAAGGTTTGTATATCCCAAGAATGATTGGGTAGCATGTGAGTTAGCAGTGAATGAGGCTAGCGCTACAAGTAAAAGAATCGTGCACATGATGAGAGAGAAAGATGAAGAGGAAGGATGTGATGGAGAGACGAGGATGTTTTGAGGAAGAGGAATCTCGTGATAGGGTCGATTGTTAGTTGATGACATGTGGTGGTGCCACGTCAGGAGTGCTTTTTTTGTGCTTGTTGCATTGGTTCACAGTGAAAGATGCCTCCAAAGAAAGCAGTAGAAGCCGAGCCTGTATGTGCACGCTTTGGTCGTGCAGGAAACAGTTTGAAGATGGGTTTAGTTGGTTTGCCAAACGTTGGGAAATCCTCGCTCTTTAATTTACTCACTGCTCAAGCTGTGGCTGCTGAAAATTTCCCATTTTGTACCATTGATCCCAATGAAGCACGTTGTGCAGTTCCAGATGAACGATATGAATGGCTTTGCAAGGTGTGGCAACCACCAAGTGAATATCCTGCCTATTTGCAATGCACAGATATTGCTGGTTTGATCCGTGGTGCTTCAGAAGGTGCTGGTCTTGGCAATGCATTCTTGTCCCACATCCAAGCTGTCGATGGTATTTTCCACATCATTCGTGCATTCGATAGTGATGAAGTTGTGCATGTGGATGATTCGGTACTATTTTCGATAAGTCAAAAGAAAAAAATTATTTTTATGCTGTAGGTAGATCCAATTCGTGATTTGGAAACTATTCAAAGTGAACTCTGCAAGAAGGATTTGGCTTATGTTCTTGGTCAACGTCGTTCTCGTGAAGCTGATGTCCGCAAATCTCCAAACATGAAGTTGCCACCTCTTTTCTTTTCGGTCATGGATACTGTGCAAGAAATGCTTGAAAATAACATTGCTATTGCTTCCAAGGCTGACTGGACTGCTCCTGAAGTTGAAAAGATCAATGAATTGATCCCTGCTTGTATTACTACCAAGCCTATCATTTACTGTGTCAACTTGAGCAAGCGTGATTTTGTTCGCAAACAAAATAAATGGCTCGTTCCTATTAAGAAATGGATTGATAGCCATGGTGGTGGTGTTATGATTCCATTCTCGATTGAATATGAACAAGAATTGTGGGCTAACCGTGCCAATCCTGATCCAAGTGCCACTCCTTCTGTCTTGCCTCGTATCATTAAAGTGGGCTACAAACAGCTCAATTTGATGTATTATTTCACTGCAGGTGAAAAAGAAGTTCGATGCTGGACTGTTCGCAAGGGAGCTCTTGCTCCTCAAGCTGCAGGTGTTATCCATTCGGACTTTGAACGTGGTTTTATCAAGGCTGAAGTTGTTGCATTTAATGATTTTAAAGAACTCTCCGAAGGTGATAAACGTGGTATGGCCAAGGTAAAAGCTGCAGGCAAATATCGCCAAGAAGGAAAAACGTACGTTGTACAAGATGGTGATATTATTCACTTCCAATTCAACGTCACCAACAAGAAAAAGTAAGCAAGAAACCATGTTTTGTAGAGTGTTATTTTATGCAATATTATCACATATTCTACTGGACAAAAGAGCATTTAGATGGAGATGGTGGATAAGTCTATTTAATTAGGAGAATCTTACTCGCATTCATAAGAAGCATTATAGTTGGCGCGACGTCGCTTTTTACCCGTGTCATCATTTGTCATATCAACTGGAGACACATAGAAACTTTCAACTCCTTTTTCACCACCACCCAAGACGTAATCAATATCGTACGTCACAATATTTCCTGGGCTAACATGCTTCTTCTTAATACGACCCACACCACCAGGTTTATTGATTCCTACGTAAAAAGTATTAATAAGTTATTTAATGGAATTATTGTGTACCAGACCACGTGCGTTCTTGGACCTGAATAGTGTCGCCCACATTAAATTCGTGCTTGACAATTGAGGTTACGGGTTCATCTTTAACTGAAGTTTGTACTTCTGCTTTTACTTGTGTTACCACATCAGGTTTACGTTTACGATTAACAGATTTCTTCTTTTCTTTTGCTGCTTCACGTTTATGAGGGGGAATTAAAGATGGATCTGGTGGTGGCGGCAGTAAAGAGGTGTCGTTTTCTTTTATTTTGCCTTCTTTGATAAGTTGTTTTTTTATATGTGGAGGCCAGTCAATCGATGCTTGGACTTGAGAATCAGCTTTTTTCAAATGTTTGGCACACCACCCTGTAAACGATGGATATGTTGTTAATTGTCCACGGACATAGGCACATTGAACGTGGAATGATTTGGTACATTTCTTGTTGGCACATTGGAGTTTATTGACACCACGTTTGCCTTTGCAAATTTCACATGTCAACCCAAGACGTTCTGGCGTGACATCCGAGATTCCATGACCAAGATTATCATCAAAATACGTCTCAGGAGTGTATAATAAGCACATGATATGGGCAACTTGTCCACAGGATGTAGCCGCAAGATCTCCACCGGGAAGTTGACACAAACAGCATACCGCACTGCTTTCTTCTTGTTTGGCAGTAATGAACAAAGTTAGATCTACATCTTCATCACTGTCATCTTCCTCTTCTGCTACTGGTTTATTTTCTGCAGCCACAGTCTTTTTGGATTTCTACAAGATAATTTATACTAGAAGCTAGAAGAGAACGGTAACAATACCACAAGAGGTGGATTTACAGGACCAAAATGTTCTTCGTGCAATACCATCATTTTGCGATACATTTCTTCATATTCTTTGTTTGTTAGTTCTACAAATCGATTAGTCCATCCTTGATAAAATTTGTGATACCTTGCATGGCTGTAAAATAGGCTTGCTTTTTTTCATTTTCCAACAATTTTGTCAGCTTTTCAAAAGCTTCTCTTGAAGAAGTGTCGATTTGGCGTAATTGGTCTTGCAGTGCATGTAATTGTGGTCCAATTTCATCAGGAATATGTTCTTCAAACACATCAACCACTGAATCTAGTCGAAAAGTAGCCTTGACATTGCCACTATGAGTCGATAGATTGAGATGTTCAATTTTATCGCTTTCAGCATCAACAGAGAATGATACTTTGAAAAACTCTTCATTGCCAGTGGCATTTGCCTCCTTAACAACAAAGGCCCCTTGCAAAGACCAAGCCAATGATTTATCTGAATTGGCTTCTTTCTTTTGCTCAGCTCCGATCGGATCATCCAGGGTTACTGGGGTAATATATTGTCGATCGATTTGATTTTCTCGACCTCCAAGGACATACGCAACATCGTACACGAAAATTCCATTTTCACCTACACAGTTTTGAGCGAATTATTAACCAAAAAAATATTGTTCAATTATACCTTCTCGACGTGCTTTGATCCGTCCAGTGCCACCAAGTTTATTAATACCAGGCCAAGTACGCTTTGCAACATTAACCATTGTACCAACTTCTAATGGTGGTAATGCTGTTAGAGACTGAGCACTTTTAGCGGCATAAATTTGCTTGCGATGATCATAGATAACATCAGGGATGTCCAAGTAGCCTAATGGTGGAATTACATATAGGCTTTCTGGGCCTTTAAGTGACTCCAGCAATGCCTAGAATAGATGAACAAAAGGAAGTCAAATGATGCGAATACCGATGTATCAATCTCTTTGGAATGAAACATTTCATTAAACACTCTCCATACTTGTGGCATGGCGAGCTTTCCATCAGATCGTAGATAACACCAAGGCCATTCTTCACTAGAGTTAACTTCAACAGGTTCAGCTTTTACAACAGATTCTGATTTAACAACAGGTTCGGCTTTGGGTGCAGCTGAGCTTGGTACCGTGGATGGCAATGGAATTCTCTTTTTAAACCAACACTGGATGGGAAATTGACACTGGGGAAGAATTTCATCTCGCATATGTGTGGGCGAAATATTATTCATTGGCATCGAGTTTATTGCACACAGTTCATCCCCACTACAACTTATAAGAGTAGATATATGGAGTGT
>JNBS01002105.1:23934-37744 GCA_002081575.1 Thraustotheca clavata | reverse complement strand
CGTCTTTCTATCCCAGTGATATTTTCAAAGACAGCACGAATAAAGTTGACTGAATTTGGAACAGCTTTCAAATCGTTAATAACCATTTCTTCCAAACGAGATGGTTTTGGAATCGATGATACTTTTTGCCTTTTGTTTGGTCGTGTTTCGGTATCATCATTGCTCAAATCCACTGGTGCTTCTCGTGTAGTATTTGAAGCAGGTTTACTTGGTGGAAACCTCCATGGCTTATCTGTGGTCACATTTGTCTTTGGGGTTGTATCTCTTGGTGATGGAGCTATTCGATGAACTGGTGATGAGCCAAATGGAGAAATTGGTGGTAGTGAAGTGACGGGACTTGAATTAGTCTTTGATAGTTCAGTTCTTGACGTCAATGATGGCATGGTTACGCTTTCTGTAGTGGGCGAAGAGGTGCTCTCGGAAATGATTTGAGTTGGAATTGCAATTGTTGGATGAGTTGGCGGTAATGAAGCTGCTGTATCAGCCACACCACCAGGTAAAGCAACTTCTTTGAAGCCATTTTTCGTTTTGATAAGTGCTTTTCCACCAGCAGGTTCTTTAAGAATTGTGTTTTGCATTGCTTGAGTAACATATTCTTGTCTTTCTTTCAAAATTTGAGGTGGTGCTAATTCATCATGGGACATTGTCATTAGTTGTGCCATGCTTAATTGTCCTTGAGCAAGATCTTTTCTCAATTCACTATTATTTACATGTCCAAGATTGGATTTGAGTTTTCTTGCATGGGCTAAAAAGTCTTTTTCAACAGTGCCAGGTTGTGCAATCATATTGGTCGCCCATATTCCATTGTAATGGCGAACAAGTTGCCTAGTAACTTGCTGAGCAGTATCCACAGCTTGGTTACGAGGTAAATCCATTTCAAATGCAGTTGTAAACCATCGTAATAGAGTTCGAACTTTGTTCTCACGACTTGTAAGCCATTTTAAGTCAGTTGGAGGATACCGAGAAAGCCATGAAATATCTAAATGTTGCTCCAGTTCTTGAATAGCAAACGTTTGAAGCGACTTGGTTAATAGTGGCATAGCATCATCCAGTTCTTTCATAGAAATATGTTGCCTTTGCATCGTCCAAGCATTTAATTTTGTACTCAATTGTGTGTCTTTTGAATAACTAATTCCTTCAAGTAGCATCGAGCATTTTTGCAAAATCATTTGCAATACATTAGTTTGTGTTTTGATAGTTTCTTGAATAAATTCAATTTCTTCATCACGACAAAATCGATACAATTTGCTTAATTTGACTTCATATTCTCTTCCTTGTACTTCCAATCCTTTTGCTTTTTCTTTAATGGTTTTCAATTCTGCTCCAATTTTCTTGGCATCTCTTGCACGTGGAATACTAAGTCTAGACGCATGCAATACAAAAGGAATCGATACAGTAGCAACAATAGCTCGTAAATCTGCAGATGTAAGTTCTTCTAATGTTAAATCACGTTGATCAATGCCAACAATATAGTCATTAATCTTGAACAGCGTACGTTGTGATGGATTGATATCTGTGACCTGTAATACCGTTGGAACCCGCGTGACGACAGCGACACCAAGTGATGGAGCATCAAATCGCATTGTAAATGTATGCCCTGTACGTAGTAGATCTCCATATAACCAACGTACTTGTTTTCTCGATAGACGAACTCCCGCTTTGATTTGGATTACGTCCAACCGACTCATGATAATTTTTCAAAATAACCAAGTCTCTTATATTTAATATTACTATATTATATTATAAAGGTATCAGCTGTTACAACCTCCCATATCTAAATATTGAAAATGAACCAATCAAATGATTCAAATATAAATATCAAATGGTCAGCTATTTATTTTGCTTAATGCAAGTTGATTATGTCAAATAAGAATATGATCAAGATTGGTGAGGTGTCCAAGTGAATATTATATTAGCAAATATTGTTTTAGAGAGGAACATGTGTTGCAACCTCCCGTGGGATCAATATGTAATATTAAAAATAAACCAATCAAATCACGTATATTGGAATATTAAAAAGTGTGCTTCAGGTGTTGATCGATTGAAATTGAGTATAGGGATTGAAGAATATGATCAAGATTGGTGAGGTATCCATGTGAATATCATATTAAGAAGGCGAGAAGAGCATGTAGGTAGAGAAGAAGTGATGAAGATGTGAGCATTAGATGATGGAAACGAAGGAAAATATGCTGCTTGCGAAGAGGCACGACATGCCAGAAAGAGCTGGACGACGTGGGACAGAATAGAACATCCGGAAGTGCCTACTTGGCGAAAATAGCTCTTGAGGCATGGATGCGAGACGAACTCTCGTGCATCTAAGCGATCGCGCGGAGCATCGTTCGCCCTTATCTAGTCCATCACCAAGTGAGCATCATCCTGTTTATCCAATACGAAGAGAAGCCGAAAGTTCGTTCTATGGTAAACCGATTGACCCAACGTCACCGACGGCGATGTGGCGAGCAAGGAGGCATGAAGAAAACACAGAAAGAGTTTATGCTGTGCCTGGTAAAGGTATATACAATGAAATAGAAGCTGATGTGGTGTAGATTACCATGAAATGCATTATCCGATGGATTGGCGACAAGAAAGCTCGGGGCATGAACGAGCTTCGAATCGTAAACGTATTGAGCAAGCATTGAGACTACAAGCACATTCGTATGAAGAATTGTTATTGATTGTATCGGCTATTGATGAAGAACTATTGCATGTCTCGAGCAATTCGAAAATTCAATACTTTGATAGTGCAATGGATTTTCAACGAACTCTTGAAAGTGGCTGTACAAGCTATCGTGTATGAAATCATAGCTTTTTTATTTCGATCCAAACTCTTCTTCCCATTTCTGAAAGCGTACGAGTTGATCTTGACCGACAGATTTGCTTACATTGTCCAAAGCAGTTAGAATATCATGCTACACAATTATTTTTTAGATTCCAAGCCATGGAGAAAATATGCACCATTGTTACTACTAAGCCATTCTTTTCCATCGCTTTGATTTCATCATCGCCTGCACCTTCATTTCGTTTGACTTGGAGCTAATGCAATATTGTGTTTTTATGCTCATTGATAGCATTACCTGTTTGAGATACTCGGGTGTATAGAGTCTTTTAACAGGAAACATTTTCGCTACAGTCATGTTAAAATGACTACTAGTTTGATTTATGTACCAGTCTCACAGACACCACAAATGTCATCACCACTGTACCCCTACAGGAACATTGAAAATGAATACAAAGGTGGATTCACTACCTCTGTAGCTGTAGCTAATTTATCATAATCAACATCCTCTGCAACATCCACACGTTTTAAGTTTAATTGAAATAAAGCTTTTCTGCCATGAAGATCAGGAAGTGGAATATCTACAAGGTTTTAAGGTTAGAATTGATTTCATAGAATATACTTACAAACACGTTTAGTAAGACGACGTCGCATTGCTTCATCAATTTGCCAAGGGAGATTTGTAGCAGCAAGAACCATAACACGATTGTTTTCAATATCAGATTTTTCACCTGAACCAACTCCATTGATTTGAACTAATAGCTCAGTTTTAACACTAACATTATTTTTTAGAGTTTAGATAACAAGGTAGTGTATAATTACCGTCTACTTGATTCATGTTCTTCTGCTCCACCACGGGCACCAGCAATAGCATCAATTTCATCCATGAAAATAATGGCTGGAGAGTAATGCCGAGCCATTTCAAAAAGAATGCGTACCATCTTTTCCGATTCACCTCTGTACTTGGAAGCTAGTGTCGAGGCAGACACATTAAAGAATGTACTATTGCACACATTTGCTACAGCCTAAATCATAATGTACAAATTTTATATTGGATTATGAGACTTACTTTGGCCAACAATGTTTTACCTGTACCTGGTGGGCCAAACATTAACACTCCATTGCAAGGTTTTAATCTTCCATCCTACATGAGAATTCAATAGAGATTACATAAAAGATTAACCTTAAACAGATGAGGTGCAATCTGTGGCAACATGACGGCTTCTTGTAGCAATTGCTTGGTGTGTTCTAAACCAGCAATATCTTCAAAAGTAATCTTTGGTCCATTGTCAACAATATCTCGTTCAATGCCTTCAATAAGCTCAATATCCACCCAGCCTTGTTCACGTGCTAGTTCCGAGTACTTTGGCTTTTCACCTGGTTTTCTATTGTGCATTAACATGACAAAAGTTGCAAGCTTAATTACTTTGGCGTTGTACTGGGAGGTTTATCAGCATTCGATGCTGCTGGAGTATTCTTTTTTACTCCTGGTGCAGCACGGGGTTTGCGATTATTTTCTAAATCCAATACGAAAAAGCATAAAATAGATTAATCTACCTTTGTCTGCTACAGCTCTATTTGCCAAACGAGCTGGTGGATTGCCTCGTACTGGTGCAGCATTTTGTTGTTGTCCAGCAGCTGCATTAAGTCGATTGCTAATGCAAGAAAATCATTGTTAGAATAGTAATTTTACTTACTTTCTCTTGACATTATTGTCAACCCAATTTGGAGCTGCAGGAGCTCGTCTACGATCTGGTGATGGTGGAGCCCATACATCTGGATCAGCATTCTATAAACTTTTACGCTTAATACTTCTTTCAACCTCAAACCTCTGATGCGGATCGTTTATTTTCGACAACTTGCCATCGATCCCCAGAATTAGGTCGTTCAGGTGGCGTAGAGCCTCGTGGTTTGCGATTTTTAGCCCCAGGAGCTGTTTTTAACCCATGTAAAGAATCCATGTAGTCCAATATGATAGCAAGCTCTGCTTCTAATTCACTCTCAACCTACAAGATATATTTTGATGACATTTGCTACATTGGTATCAACCTGAAGCCAATCTTGCCGTTCTTTCATTCCTGAGACTCGTTTAATCGCTGGTTTAAGCTCATTAAGCACTCCTCGATAGATGCCAATGGCTTTGTCGTAGTTAGACATAGCACAAAGCTCTCGTGCAGAAGAGAGTTTATCTCCCATCGCTCGGATCTCATGTACATGGAGCATTATTTAAAATAGATCTACTAGATGATATTCTGATAAATTGTATATTTAGCTCGAAACACAATTCGCCGACAAAATAATATGTTTAACTAGACAAAATACTCTATTTTAACATGGTAAGTGACTATGTATTTGAACCCAAGCATCTTTGGTATAGTATTTAACATTGCCAAGTCTTGCTACAGTATCTAACGTAGCATGGGCATATGCAATCATAACTATAAAAGACATAAGAATGAATAGATAATGTGAGAATTCTTACATAGCTTTTGTACAACAGAGAGAAAATAATACCCTGGATAATCCCACAACTCCATTATTGTAGCTCCTTTTGTCAAGATAGACTAGATAAGCGGTATTAGATGTTGTAAAAGGGAATATCTTACTATTCGAACGATGGCAAGAAGTGCTGATAGTAGAAAATAAATAAAATGAATCCAAAGTATTTTGTTGAAATGATGAGCTAAAATTCCCAACAGACCATTACGAAATGGAAAAGTTGTTCCAAGTAAAATAAATAAATTGATTGCAGCTGCTATTTGAATAAAACCTTGAACTCTACTCAATGTTAAGTACATGGATAATAGCATGCAAATACTTACAAGATAACACTGAATGCAGCACCAAGAGGTGATTTTTCAATCAAGTTCATATATTCTGCGGATGCATTCAAACTCATATCTGTTCCAATAAATATATACATAAGTATATACTTTATTCGATATGAAGAATGCATTTGTTCTTCATTTCTTTCGTCTTGATCGCTTTCATTTATTGCTTGGGAAGTCATTAAGTCACAAGTTACTATGTTAGTAGTTACATACAACACTATTTACGTATCAAACTATTTCCAAATATTAATAAATAGTGTAATGAGTTAATTTGTTTATGGTGCCAATAAAAAATAATACATTTTCAAGCTGAACAAAGGATCAAATGAGATAAGTATGTGTACTCATTTATAATTTGCTTGAATATTCTACAAAGCACCTTTTACTATTGAACAATATTGAGTCTAGTTAAAGCGGGAAGACGAACCAATCAGCGCACTTGCTGGCAAAATTCAAATATTTTCAACCAATCAAACGATTGAGTTGCTCAATTATAATTAACATCAGCAAGAGACGAATGGGTATCACCAACCTCTTACCACAGCTCAAGTCCATTACGACGTCAACAACGCTGGAAAATTACCGTGGAAAGACTGTAGCTGTTGATGGTTATTGCTGGTATAGTTCTAGTATCTCACAAAAATTAAAACTATTTGGTTTAGGCTTCATCGTGGGGTTTATAGTTGTAGCCAAGAGTTGTGTCTAGGTCAAGAAACAAACAAGTACAGCATTAGGAATGCTTGAAAGACTTATGATAGCGTAGATATGTAAAGTATTTCATGGACCGTGTCGAATATTTACTAACCTGTGGCATTGTTCCATATATTGTGTTTGATGGTGGGTACTTGCCAATGAAAAAACTGAAAGAAGAAGAGAGAAGAAGGTATATTGTTTGATTTATGTACTTTATTATGTTTAATCTATTGTGTAGTTCTCGTGAAAAGCACCGTGAAAGTGGATTGCAATACTTGGAGAATAAAAATTATGAAATGGCAAGACAATCTTTTATTAAAGCTGTGGATGTATCACCACTTATGGCTCACCGTGTTATTCAGGTATTAATATAGACTTGTTCCTTTAGGATTAAAAGTGCATGTTTAGTGCCTTAAGAAGCGTAATGTTAAGTATATCGTAGCACCCTATGAAGCTGATGCTCAAATGGCTTATCTTGCCAGAAATGGTTTAGTCGATGCTGTTATATCAGAAGATTCAGACTGCCTTCCTTTTGGCTGCCATACAGTATACTCTTACTGTGTAAAACCTCTTAAAAAATTGTAGGTTCTATTTAAAATGGATCAAGTTGGAAATGTTGATGAAATTGTGCTAAAGGATTTAGCAAATAACAAAGCTTTATCATTTGTTGGCTTTTCAGACGACATGGTACATTATTATATTAATTACCTTTCTTTATCATTTGTATAGTTTTTAGATATGTGTATTCTATCAGGTTGTGACTATGTGGCTTCCATCCCTGGACTTGGTGTTAAAAAGTCTCATGGTTTGCTTCAGCGCTACGGGTCATGGAAAAAGGTAATATACTCAAATTAATATAACTAATAATGAATAGGTTGTTCGCTCCCTTCGGCTTGAAGGTAAGCTTACAATTGCCAAATCATACGAAGAAGACTTTGAACGAGCTCGTTTAACTTTTCGGCATCAAAGAGTGTATGATCCAACTACACAAGTATAAGCATCAAACTGCTTTATCATTTCACCTTATATAGACACTTGTGAACCTAACTCCATTGGAATCACCATCATCTGAAATGGATTTCTTGGGTCCTATTATACCAGATTCAATTGCTAAAGATATTGCTGAAGGCAACATGGATCCGATTACTCAAACTCCATTCCCAGTAATGCCTATGCCTACTTGTCAACCAAAACTAATCCCTTTTACAATTCCACGTGATGCAACAAGAAAACCTCTTGTCAAGCCAGCATTTATTAGCCCTGAAGCTAACAAAGAGAATGCATTTACAAGAATGCTCTCTGCTGCAGGAAATTCTCTTGTCCATCGATCAGCCATGAAGCGCAAACAACCTTTTGCTGATGCTAATGTTAACAAATGGATGTACAAAAAGCCATTGAATGTGAGTACTACATGGACTGATATTTTATCCATTTTGCTCGTCTACATTTGGACATTGATTTTGTTTTATTTTTTGTATTTGACACAATAAGAACATTTTTTCATCATTTGATTTTGTAGCTGATCGATGTATCTGAAGCTGCAAAGAATAGTCGATTTTTCAAGAACTCAACTGTAGTTAGCAGTCCACCTGAAGAAATGAAATCAAGTTTTCTTACCCCACCTGATGAAGCAATTTCAACTTCAGAAGAAGTGAAGACTTTGTCACCTATTGCAAAAGCCAATACCACGTCAATGCTTCCAAAATCGACTTCCACTCATGTCAAAGCTCCTCGCACACTTTTTGATCATTTTCGATTTCAAGCAGCTCCTTGTCATAAATCTAAATAGATACTTGTTTATACTCATTGAGATGCAAAATGAATCCTCTAAGATATTGGAGCTTACTGCATCAAAGTCGTAATTCAAGTCTTGTTGATGAACAATTACGCTAAAGTAATTGAATGGCTTTTTGGTAGCCTAAAATACGATAACATAGTTATTGATGAAGCACCAAGAACTTTCACCTTTCTTTATCAATTGAATTGTTAAGAAATAGATGGAAAGAGTACATCTTTTGCATTCAGCAATTGGACTACTTTTGTATGACCTTTTTCGACAGCTCCATCCATTGGAAGCATATTATCCTAACAAGATCAAATTCATACATTTAATGCTAGTCTGTTGTACTTTATTTCTTATATGAACACAAGCTTCTGTCCTTAAAAGCAACTTTACAACTTCAGTGTGTCCAAAGTAAGCCGCATAATGAAGTGGTGTTGATCCAACCTAAATGAGTTGAACAAGAATATAAACAATTGCGTGCATTGTCTTTGGTGTCAATGAAGGCATTATTTGCAATGAGCAATTCAATCATTTCAGCGTGGCCATTAGAAGCAGCTTTATTAAGTGCACTCCACCCATAGTACATGGTTAAGGAATAATGAATAAATATTGGAATAAACCTTATCTTTGGAATGAACTAATGCACCAGCTTGCAGCAGTAGTGTAGCGGCGGTGACGCAACCATGTTTAACTGCATTGATAAGAGCAGTTCTTCCTAACTAATAGATTAAATAAACTAGCACAATATGTCAGTAGTACTTTGTTATCGAGTTAATTGACGCTTCCATTTTGACCAGCTTCTTGAGCAATTGAATTTTTTTATTTTCAGTGGCAAAGTGAACAATATTTGATTCAAACTATCGCAATATCATCACCAACGTACAAAATGTACAATAATAACATATTCTTTCAAGTCGGCAGAGAGAAATGGTCCAATTCTAGCTTAAAACTGGTATTTCCATCTCTTTGAGAATATTCAATCATCATTGCATCAACAGCCCAATTCGCCATAACATAGCCAAAGCCAACGAGTACAGATAAAACAACAAATGAAGCACCTTGGTTAGCCGGGTTAAAATTGTAGTATTGTAAAGTATTTGAGGCTTTTAATGTATTGATATCTGGTGTGTGTGTCTTGGCTGCAAGATGAATAGGTGGCAATACACTCTAAAGCTTTTTGTAGTCCGAGACGAAATAAATATGAAAATTTACTTTATGCTCTGAATGCATGACAGCTCCCGCTTTAAGGAGTAGCTTAGCAAAAGCCACTCGTCCAGAGTGAGCTGCACAATGGAAAGGTGTCTATCCATCCTACCAAAATCAAGCTAAAAAACCATGTCAAATAGCACCAGCTTTTAATAGCAAGCGAACAACTTCATCATGCCCATAGTCAGCCGCACAATGTAGTGGAGTTCTTCCAAACTAATAAAATCTTTAAAGCAAATTTACATGTAATTATTACATATTCTTCTGTTAGATCTGTAGCAGCACCCTCAGCAAGTAGTAAGGTAACAACTGCAGTATGTCCATTGAGAGCTGCACAATGAAGAGGAGTCAAACCAATCTAAATACGATAGCTTAAATATAGGAGAATGCAATGAAAGTACTTGGCTCTGGCGATTGACAAATGTTAATTTTTCTAGGGTGCTATTCATATAGCATATTACCATTTTTACCATCATCTTATACAGAACTCTTTATATAACTAAATCCTTCGTATCAAAAAAGCACGTTTATTCATTGTTGTACAAGGCAAACAAGCATCAATATTGTTTTAGATTCAATTCAATTAGGGGTAATCAAAGCTGAATATATCCTTATTAACTTGAAAGTGCACTTTTGACATGTAAAACGATCTTCAAAATGAGATGTTATAAAGTTCACCTATATTGTACAAATTCTTAGCTTAAAAGTTTTTTCATTGTTTAACAAGCTTATTAAATTCATTGAGTTCAAACTCTTTTCCTTTTAGTAATGTCCGTGCCAATTTCTCTTTAATTCATTCTACAATCCCACATGATACAACAAGAAAACCATACATTTAACCAACATTTATAAGCTTCAAGACTGATAAAGAAAATGCACGGACAAGAAAACAAACATCATTCGTCCACAATATCTTAAATAAACCATCTGAAGCATTCTCTGATGCAAACATTAACAAATGGATGGTCAAAGAATACAACAATTTCAATCTTCCTCAATAAGCTGTGTGTAAATCGATGTTTTCCATCCTCAATTTTAAAGAACAAACCATATCATTGTTGATTATTACTTTTCATCATTTGATTTTCTAATTTACTCTGTTGATTTTTTCTTTATCAACTTTTATTAACTTGATCAATCCAACTTCAATAGCATTAAGAACCATGGCTTTACCACCGATTGTAAAAGACGACAACAACACAAGCGTGTGTACTTGTTTCAATTGCACCCATCTCCAAGCACCTCTTCTTTATTGATTTTTTATTCACTTTCTTCCATATTCATCACTATCTTTAATCTATTAAATAAGTCCATACATATATCCTATTGCCTAAAATCTATTAAATAGTACAAAACAACCATAAATCAAGTTAGTATACAATTTTCAAGACATGGCCTCGTCCCATAGTTAATCCTAGATATTCTCCTCCTCAAGTGCTTAAGAGTATTTTTGTTTTGCCGAGTCTCTTTATTTTTCAATAGACTTGAGCTTCTTTCGTTTGAATTTTTCGGCATTCAAAATGAATCAACTTCGAGGCTTCGTACCAACATTCTATCGAAGCGTTTCATATTTTTATTCCATTATACTTGTTTTTTGTATAAGAAATAAACTTTCTGAAAAAAAGAAGATCGGGAACAGGCACGAGAATACGTCCATTCGCAGATTTGCCAAGTAAGACAAAATGGAATTCACGTATGAAGGCGGGATTGTATCGGCATCTTTGGCTGATACCAATGAATACGTTGGGTTTAAACAGTTTGTATGTAGTTCCTATGGTTTGTCCAAGTGTGTGACGAGTTATGTCGATGTGGATGGCGATTCAGTCACGATTGGCAACCAGGCAGATCTTGATGAAGCTTTGGCATATATGACAGAAGAAGAATTGCCAATACTTAGTGTTAAGGTTGTGGGTACGAAAGCGGAGTATAAGAGCGTAGATGTGACGAAACCAGCAAAGAAGTTTACAGTGGAAGAAGCTGTGATGACGTTGATTGAAATGATGCAAGAATGGACGTTTGCAACAAATGAACAACTTACTATTGATTTAAAACAAGGATTCTTTAACATTTTGCTTGATCCTAGCTTTATTGACTGCTGGAATCGTATTGTGTTTGATAACAAGAACCCGTTTAATGAATATGCCAATGCGATCTTGACTGCGATTTGCAAACAAGATGTTGTATCTGCGAATGAATTGTTAAATCGTGCTGATGATCTTGGAGATTTGGTCAACTTTCTTTTCCAAGAAAGCCCTCAAACTTCCAAGCTATTAGCTACAGCTTTGCCTTCATTGATTCAGCATTTTGCTAATGTGGCACAAGAAACGATTGTTGTGGAAGAAGTTGTCGAACCTGCAACTGTAGAAGTTGTCGAGGAACAAAATGAAGAAGAAGAAAAAGCACCTGCTCCATCTACTGTAGTCCATTCTCATCGTATTTGTGATGGTTGTGGCATGTACCCTCTTTTAGGCATTCGCCATCAATCTGAACAAGATCGCAATCTTGATTTTTGCTCTGCTTGTGTGGTTATTCCTCGTTTCCAAAGCCTTGCGCCATTTCGTGCCATTGAAACAGAGCTTGTCGTGCACTATAACATTGAATGTGATGGCTGTGGTGCTGCTCCTGTCGAAGGTGTTCGCTACAAATCTGCTATTACTGAAGACTATGATTTATGCATGCTATGTGAAGCTTCAGGCAAATATGGTGAACATGAACCATTTATTAAGATTACTACACCTGAAAAAGCTGCAGTACTCAAGAAGAAGAACAAGACAGCTTCTGTGCCTGCAGTGCACATGAATATTCAATGTGATGGTTGCAACAAGCATCCGATCGTTGGGGCTCGGTACAAGTCTTCAGTCATCAAAGAATTTGATTTGTGTGAAAGTTGTGAAGCTTCTGGTGCTTACAATGAATCGCATGGCCCATTCCTCAAGATCACCAACATTGATCAAACACCATTTGCCTTGTATGTTGCCACTGAAAAAATGCATCGAGATGGCACAGAACCAAAAGAAACTCCAACTGAATTCACCTCCCGTGTGCATTCGTCGTATGGAGCTTGCTCTCCACCTCGATGCTGGCGAGGTTCTCGTCGTCACCCAAAGTCTCACCGAGGCCCTATGCCTCCATTTAACTATGGCATTCCTCCTCCACCACCAATGTTTGCTCCACCACAAAGCCACCGAGGCCATCGTCGTCCACCCATGGATAAACCAGAACCATATCTTCGCTCAAGATTTGTAGAAGATATTACAATTCCTGATGGTACTGTGTGTGCCCCAGGACAAACTTTGACCAAGAAGTGGCGTTTGCAAAATAATGGCAACAATGCATGGCCTCAAGGCTGTGAAGTGCAAGTAGTTGGTGGCATGGGTATTGTAGCCCAAGCTCCAATTCCAGTACCTCCTCTTGCCCCTGGAGAAGATTTTGTGCTTTCTATTGATGTTCAAGCTCCATTGGAGAATGGTCGGTTTGTGTGCTATTTCCGAGTTTGCTCGCCTTCAGGAAGTCGCTTTGGTCATCGATTCTGGGTGGATTTGGTGGTTGATGATTCAATTCCACGCTCGTTTGAAGAAAATATCACAACGGAAGAAGACAAAGAAGAAACCCAATCTAGTAGTGATGAACAAGATCATGTTGATGAGGATGTATCGAGTATTCCTATGGCTACATTGGTTGTGCAAGATGATGCTCCTGAAGTAACAATTGAGCCACAATTGCAAACGTCAGAAATTACACAAGTGACAGAAGTTGATGCAATTGATGAAGAACCACAACTAGTCCAAAGTTCTGAAGTCAACACAGCAGTCACAGAAAATGATACCTATGAGTTTGCTACACAACTTGAAGAATTAATGTTGATGGGTTTCACAGACGAAGAACTCAACCGTAGTCTCCTTAATCAGCACAATGGCAACTTGGAGCGATTGATTGAAATCTTGTTGCAGTAAGTGCAGCAGCTATGGGTAAAAAATACATGTTAATCGTCAATGTACATGACTTGATTTCAAATAAACACATTTGTCAAACACAGACTTAAAATTGTCTGAAGTAAATTAACATGACCACGAGCTTTCAAAATCATCATGCCCTATAGATTGAAAAGAATTACCATAAATTAGAAGTGAAAATACAGACTACATTTGATCTGGTAAATTATAGTAATCATGTATCTGGAAAGCGGTTTTAATGGACGAAGTTATCAAAACAAAACTTTAATGGATGAACTAAAGCCCTTTCAATGCAGTTAAGAGTTGAAAAGAAGGAATTAATGAAAAAGGCCGATAACAATGATGATCTATCACGCCGATATCTTCGACATGTACACACAAATTTACCATCATCACGTATTGGATGGAGTGTAAAGCCTGGTGGAAATATAATGATACACCGATACTAGCTGTGGATGATGCTCGTGCTTCGTATGGACAATCGTTATTGTACTAGCACAGACACAAAATTTTACTTGCCACCATTTTTTCAACAACAAAATGTATCAAGTTGTCGATTTCGAGCTGG
>JNBS01002105.1:0-23315 GCA_002081575.1 Thraustotheca clavata | reverse complement strand
ATGCATTGGAACTGTTGAGTCTTATTGTTCATGCAAAAGTATCATACTTTCATTTATGTTGTCAACATTTATAGCCACATATACAAGAGGAAAATGGTACCTAAAGAGTCGAAGCAATATTGCCGATAATGTCTTTGGTATGCCTAAGTCATCATTTTGGGAATCTGAAGGCATGCAAAGTTTGGTTATCACCCACAGTTAGGCTTTGCTCATTAGTATTGTTGCAGATCTTATATCACGAACACTTTTACTTGGGGTGAGTCCATACCATCACACAAATTCATTTCTTAAAGTTATCGAGCAACATCGTCTTTACTCTGGATTTGATATTCCACAATTTATTCTTAGTTCCAGTGTTGTCACTGTTGATAATCATTGTGTGGTTATTCTACCATTGTCCGATATGTATATAATCTACGCATCAATCAATATACTATCAGTAGTATCAATACCAAGTATACCCGAACCTAAACCAGGTAATGCCATTAAATTCTATACAAACGAAAATGGGGGCGCCTTGCAATGGAACGACAGTGGTGTACACATCCCTCAACTATTTGAACGCCAAGTACAAGGAGTGGGGATGGTCTATTGTATTTTGTTGTGCATTAGACATCATTACTGTATACTACATAAAGCTTTCAATAAATTCTACATTTTGACATTTCCATTTTTAAACTTTTAAAGGCTTTTCACTCTTAAATCAAGGTGTACAATAGTATCCTTGTAAATTAGCTAATCAAGGTTAGTATATGCAAGGTGTATAATTCGTAGAATAAAGCTTAACCATGTAGCTAACTGAAGTTAAAGTATAAAGCTATAATAATTAGCTGTAGAATAGAGCTTAACCACGTAGCTAAAGTTAATGTAAAAGATATAATAATATATTTGTGCTACAGCTGTAGAATAGAGCTTAGCCTTGTAGCAAACAAGGTTACTATAATAATTTTCATAAATTATGCTGTAGATTAGAGCTGAACCATGTAGCTAACTAAAGTTTATGTAAAAGATATCATAAACTGCTCATTAATAATAAATGCTGCTGGATTTATTATTGTCAACTATGTTTACGTCAATTTTGGCACTAAAATTATGTTGACGTACTTAAGTGAAAGTTTGTGTGGGTGACGTGGTAGAGAAACTTTAACGATGAAGAGCTTCTTGCTTGTCTTCTTTGGAGCGATTGTTACTGCTGCGCATGAATGCATGAGTGCATTGGATGGAAAACTATTAGATCTCTCTCATTCACCTGCTTTGATCAATGATGATTTTTGCGATTGTTTGGACGGAAGTGATGAACCTGCCACGTCAGCATGTTCGTATTTGACAAATGCAATGCATGAATGCTATAATCATGGCTTAATCACAACTTCTATTCACACAGGACAAGTAAACGATGGTATTTGCGATTGTTGTGATGGTAGTGATGAACCACTCGGTATTTGTCAAGATACTTGTCAAGCTGTGATTGAAAGTAAACGATTGTTGATTCAAAAGCAATTAGACACTGTTAATGCTGGGTATGCAGAAAGAAATAAAAGACTCGAAGCATTGCAACAAGCTGATATTGATAAGAAAGTTCAGATTAAAGCAAAACAATCATTTGTCCAAGAACTTAAGCAATTAGCTCAAAAGGTTACTGTGTTTAAAGACAAGGAAGAACGCACAGAATTTGCTATGCGTGTTGAAGCTGCAAAAAATAAAGAAGATGATAATAAATGTGCTGTGGATGCAAAGGAAGAAAGTATTACTGATGAACCACCAGTATCAACTACTTCAGTGTCTGATGATGTTGTGGAACTTACACAAGCACAAGCTAAAACAAAGCTTTCTTTAACTGTAAATCGTCTTGATGGACGCAAGGTATTCGACTTATAATTCTCATTTCCATTAACTTATTTCCATAGATGTCTTTATCGGCCTACATGCATGATGTATTAGATCAAGCTAAACGGTATGATATTCTTATTGTATTTTATAGTCAAAAACAATGGTAGAATTCCTATTCGGTCTGTACATCAACGCAGAAAAGAAGACTTTCTTGGACCACTGTTTAATGGAGATCATAAAGATCGTGTGCGTATTCTGACGTATGGACTGCAGGGTATTGGATTGATTTTATCTCCAGTACGTGGGGTGTATGAAGTTATTCACTTTATTTCGTCCAAAACCATGGATCTAGCTCATGCTCTTATGCCCCAATTCATTTATGACCCGGTACTTAAATACTTCTTTCAATGCATTAACGTCATGATTTATAGTGGCAAACTTTTCTTGAATTGTTGGAACTTGACTGGAGTTATCACAAATCCATTGCTTTACGTCGTCTTTCTCAAGGGCAATTCTTTTGGTGGAGATATTATGCTTCTTGGATTTTTGATACTATTTGGGATGCTCCTGTCGAAGTGGTTTGGGAAACTTTTTTGTATTTTCTTAGTTAAAAAGGGTAGTTCTAATGCTTTACATAGCCCAACACTTGATACCTCTGTGGCTCTACCTGAAGCTGAAAGTTTACGGGATATTTTGACTGAAATTCAATCTGATATCACTGCATTGGAACAGGTATTAATCATTAATCCAATGGCAATTAATTCAAGTTAGGAAATTGATCGTCTCGAACGAGTTGAGACTGTAGAATTTGGTCAAGATGAAGGCTTTCAAATTCTAAAGGGAGCTTGTGCTTTAGCTCAAATTGAGGTGAGAACAATCAATAAGCCGCCAATTTAACATTATACGTAGAAATACTTCTATAAAATTTGTCCATTTGGACAAGCTACACAAGATAATGTTCGTTTGGGAACGTGGAAAGCGTGGAGTTCATATTCACCACCAGTCATGTCGTTTGAAGGTGGTCAAAAGTGCTGGAATGGTCCTGAAAGGTAAACTATCATTTCTTTGTAGTTAGGATTAATTTTATGTTAGATCGGTTCAACTTAAACTCGAGTGTGGTGTTCATGATGAAATTGTTTCTGTGGATGAACTATCTACTTGTGTGTACACTGTGGTAATGAAAACCCCAGCAGCTTGTACCTCTTCTTTAGTACAATCAGCCCAAGCTGAAGCTAAAAAGTGGCTCATATCCGACTAATATAGACAATTTTGACCTCATTGTATTATTTGTATAGACAATGTGCATGTTAGGGGTACAAGAAGTATTAGCTGAACTAAGTTATTTGCGCTTTCGTAAGCCGTTGTCGGTAGTTGCTTGGGTATCATCACTGCTTGGAAGCTTTGATACAGCTTCTAAAGCAGCAACAACAGTACGACAGGCAGTAGTGATGTGTTCCTTGGAATGTTGAGCATTTACAGTCAAACGAATTGTCAAAAAGACCGATTTCGATGGCGAGGTCTTATAATGGCTTGCAACAACAGCTACACCTTTAGCCAAACATTGTTCAACAACTTTGTCGGCAGTAGCTTGGCTCAGTAAGCTGTTGGCGAGACGTACGTGGACAACTGGAGATTCAGGGTCACTGAGAACTTTGACAGCAGCCGAGGATGATAATACTTGGTGTACTGTTTTAGCATTGTATTTAAGACTTTCAAGTAGCTTTGGTTCGTTGGTTAAGAGACGAATTGCTTCAGATGTGACTGCTGATGTATATGGAGGTGCAGAAGCCGAGAAAACATACCCAGCACTATTGATACGTTGGTAGTCAACAACGTGTTGAGAACCAGTACTAAAACCACCAACACCAGCAAGAGAAGAACAAAGTGAGCCACAAATAATATCAATCGAGTCGATAGGAAGGTTGTAATGTTCAGTAATACCTTTGCCAGTAGCACCAAGTACACCAAAAGAAAAGGATTCATCAACAAACAATCGAAAAAAATACTTGCGAGTAAGTGCCAATACTTGTGGTAATGGAAGAATATCACCATAATTGCGGAAGAGACCTTCAGTGACAAGATATCTTCGTTGGCAATCAGAACGTCGACCAGCTTTCTTGTCAGCATCACGAACGCTCTTTAATACACGTTCGAGATCTTCCAAGTCATTGTGCTTGTAATAATATGTAGTACAGCGAGAAAGATTGATACCAACAAGAAGAGAATCATTGACACCTTCGTCGATAACAATAAGATCACCACGTTTGGCAAATGCAGGTAAAACAGAAGAAGCTGTGGCTTCGATATCGGAAATCGTAATGGTATCAGTAGTTCCAATAAACTTGGCAATATTTTTTTCAAGAATTTCATGGGTATCAATGGTACCATAAAATCCTCGAGGACCACACGAGCCACATCCATACTTGATCAAAGTCTCATGAGCAACATTTTTAATTTCAGGGCGAGATGCCATACCCAAGAAGTCCAAAGTTCCCATATTAATAACAGGTTGATTGATTCCACGTAATTTAATATGCGTGCCAGGCGTGCCTTCGACAATACCCAAATTGTACGTAACTTTTTCAATTTCTTGTGCTGGTGCAGCTTCGACAATAGGTTCTGGTTGCCATTCATCGCACAATTGTTGAATTTCAGCTGGAGTTAATCGATCTGTTGCTTGCTTGGGTAATTTACTCTTTTTCACAAAGCTGATGTACAGGATAAAGACAATAAGAAATGTTTCAATGATGACATGTTCTGGTGAACGTTCGTAGACCGATTTAATGTACTGCACGTAGGCAGCAGGGGCTCCAGCTAACGCCTCAAGCACAGCCCACCAGCCCTTTTCTCCATACGCTTGAATAATCGGACGAGCATTCGCTTCCCACCACTCGGCGCTCCATGTGACGTTGGACATCAGTCGTCGATCTCTAAATGACGTCGCAATATATAGTCAAGCAAACCATGATCTCAAAAGATGATATCTTATCAATAGTGTCTTTCTTCATACAAACCAATAGTAATTATCTGTAGAGACACAACGTAACGAGATACTTTTGAGAAAAGACAAAGCTTATCTCCCACCGTACACTATGTACGAGTATTGTACGAAATGTACGGTACGGATTGCATCATAAAAGCGTTTAAAAGATCACATTGTACTGTCAAAGAACGAATAACGTAAACATTGTACGTTTTTGCTGAAATGCACCAATTTTGGCGCCACATTTTTGAATTTGCGCGGGACATCACGAGTGAAAGAAGCTGAAGACGATGGAAGACGATGCTGTGGGATACGAAGCAAGCTAGAAAAGGAAGGAATTGGTACTCGTTGAACATGCTTCGAATGAAAACATTACTCACAGTGGTGGTGGGTTTGGGCACATGGAAGGTACGATGCAAAAGATCTTGAATATATCGACATGTGGGACCTTTAAGAGAGCATACCAATCTGTGGAACATCCAAGATCGGAGGGTTGGGAGCCGTCGGCAGTTTCGTAGCTCACTGAACGAGTTACGACAGTGTGCGTACTGAACGGTGATTAACAAGACGATGGCTACGAGTGCAGAAAGTGTCGCGATGGAAGAGAATAAGGATGTATTGCAACGTCCTGGTACACATAGCTTTGTTGTGTCGGGAACTACGTTTCATGTTGATACCAAGTACAAGTTTATTAAACCGGTTGGACATGGTGCATATGGAGTAGTCATGTATTTCATTTATTTTTAAAGAGAAGAGTCATTGTTTATGCTAGATCGGCACAAAACACCGAGACGGATGAAAAAGTTGCAATCAAAAAAGTATCAAAAGCATTTGAAGACCTTGTCGATGCAAAACGAATTCTACGTGAAATTAAACTCTTGCAACACTTTGATCATGAAAATGTAAGAAAAGTTATAAGATTAAACGTATCGATATGCTAGATCATTACGATTGTGGACTTATTACCACCACCATCCATGGATCACTTTGAAGATGTTTACATCATTTCCGATCTCATGGAAACAGACTTGCATCGCATAATCTATTCCAGACAGCCTCTTAGTGATGATCATGTTCAATACTTTTTATACCAAGTACGACTTTCTTATCGGGTACATAATGCGTTTACGTATCTATTAGATTCTTCGAGCACTCAAGTATATTCACTCCTCCAATGTCCTTCATCGGGATTTAAAACCATCTAATCTCCTGCTCAATTCGAATTGCGATCTCAAGGTTTGCGACTTTGGGCTTGCTCGGTAAGAATTACAATCAAGTATATTCTTATTTACAATATGACATCCTTAGTGGGGTTGAACCAGATGAAGATAACATGGAGTTGACTGAATATGTTGTGACTCGATGGTACCGAGCACCTGAAATTATGCTCTCAACCAAGGCAAGTAACTTCATATGAATGTTTAATCAATTTTTAATAGGAGTACACCAAAGCCATTGATATATGGTCAACTGGATGCATTTTTGCAGAACTACTTGGTCGTAAGCCCATGTTTCCTGGTGATGATTACATTCATCAACTCCAAATTATTTGTGACAAGCTTGGAACTCCCTCTGAGGAAGAGCTTCACTTTGTCACGAGCGAAAAAGCACGTCGCTTTATGAAGGGTCAACCCAACAAACCAAAAATTCCACTGGATAAACTATTTCCCAATGCCAAGCCTAACGTAATTTTTAAATTCTTAATGTTTTCTCAACTGAGTTTAGGCTTTGGACCTACTTGATAAAATGCTTGTCTTTGACCCAACAAAGCGCATTTCTGTCGAAGAGGTTGGTTAAGTTCATAATTTTGAATTATTAAAAGCACTTTGATAGGCATTGGAGCATCCTTACTTGGAGTCATTGCATAACAACGACGATGAGCCAAAGGTATTACCTATCAATTGAAACCAGGTATAATTTAATCCTTAGGCAACAATGCCATTTAGCTTTGATTTTGAAAAAGAGCAATTGACAAAGCGTCGACTACAGGAGCTTATTTTCAAGTAATAATTTGTCATTGTGCAAGAATTTAATCTTTGTTTAGTGAGGTGTGTCATTTTCATGCCGATGCATCTGCTACAATGAATCATGGACAGCCCAAGTATAACGGGTATTTATAAATGGATATATTGTAGCTTATGAATGATAGAACGACAAGTGGAAGCGTAAAAAAAGATTAACTGCATCATTTTAATGGAATTATTACTTGTCCTCTTTATAGTAATTGGTCCATTTTCCGCTACCTTTAGCATAAAAGTCCATCGGATACGCATCTTTCCATGGTGTTTCATTCAAACATACTTCTGCTTCATATGGCGACAATAATGGCTATTCAAATATTAATCATTTTCCAAAGTAGAGCTCAAGTACCTTGGAGAAAGCGTATCCCCAATCAATCGAAAGCCGAGGGCATGCAATTTGAATCCAAGCATCAACTTCTTTAAACTTTGTCAACTACTCCAATTATCAGCATCAAGTCCAAATCAAATCCAATACCTTATCAGGAAAGATTTCCGAAAGAAGAAGTGTAAAATGCTTTTTGCCGTGCTGTTGAAGAATCGAAGTAATGTGATCAAGAATTACAGTGCTGCCTTGACGACCAAGTGTACCAAGAATCACGCCAAACGTTTTCGCTGACTTTGCAGTCTCAATAGCATTCCTGGTAATTTCATGTAAGTTTTAACACTCTCAACTATATCAATTACTTTCGAATAGTAACCATTTGATTAATATCGTAGCTTTCACAGCTCAAAACCTTTGGGTATGGATCATATCGATAAGCTTTCACATTGGGATTTGCAATCATTGCCGACTATATCACACTTTCAAAATCATTTAAAAGATTCTTTTCTACCTCAAGATGAAATCGTCCATCTGCAATAAACACAAGAGCTTCTCGATCAGGAAAATTAGGCGACGTACACCCAAGAACTTCTCCAGGAGACAATGGTTTGACTTGTGGTACAACAATATCTGTAAAGTAACTCTTGAGTTCATTCAATGCCAAATGCATTGCTGTAGCAAATTGAATCGTGCCCATAAGTGCCAATTTCGTTGTTGGTTCAAATGTCAATTTCATGCATTCAATCATCTACAAAATTCTTTATCCCTCCATATATTCCATCAACTTACGTGAGTAATATCAATTGAAATATCCACGAACACATACAGCATTTTAATCGTTGTCACATCAATAGGCACAAGACAACTATGTCCATAATGCACCATGAAGTCTGCACCAAGAGCTCGAGCTGTCAAATCATCCACACAACATGCTCCATACGTGACATCGCCCATAATAATGCACGTAGCTCCCGTGAATCGTTCAATAATATCCGAGATCACACACGCATAAAGCAGTAAACCTTCCGGAAATTGCAAAGCAACTCGTTTACTCTCTGCCTACACAATCATTTCAATCAAAAAATCATTCCCATATCAAAATGAACCTGTTTGATTTTCCAAATCGTTTTACGAATTTCAAAGTTATAATTCCATGGCAACTATATCCACACCATTAAATTTACTATTAATTTAAGCTTGTACCTCTTCAATAGCTTTAGTTAATTGTTCATTCTTGACAATTTCATCAGGAATCTGGTTGGCCATGCGTCGTCGTTGAGCTGCTGATTTCTTCTTGACTAATCTATAATACCATCAACACATAAAAGAAATCAATTGTTCTCACTTGGTTTCATCCACAGGCTCTTGCATTGAAGGTGCTGGTTTACGTCCATGAAAACGACGTGGAGCAGGAGCAGGTTGGTCCATGCGCGTCCTTTCTACTTTGATTGGCAATGAATAAGCCATCAGTTTTAAATGGGTCTACAAATGGTAATCAATCAAAACGGTATCTACGGTATGTTTGAAAATAACAATTATGAATATGCTTCTTTAAATGATTCATTAAGATGCTAGTGAAGAGAAGAGAGCTTGTTTGTGTTACGAGTAGTTCGTTCTGGACATTGGGTGTTTTAAGACGTATCGCATGAACACGAACGAGAGGGATATTTGGCACTTTGACTACACACGAAAGCGTCAAGAACAAGCAGCTCAAGGATGGTATAGCATTGGTGTTGTGTTTGGAGTGAATAGTATTGGGTTCTTTATTGCATGGCTTTTGTTTTTAAAGTCGAGAAGTAGTCGAAAAAGTTTATATTGGATGGGTTCGACTGACACGAATGAATATTCATATTATTTACATTATCCTAAAACATTATCACGATGGCAAAGATTTAAAGCTTTTCTGATGAAATTTGATGATGTGGATTCTTTACACAGACAAGTTGGTGATGAAGCTACGTTTTATTTGACTTTTCAACGGTATGCATTGAGACTTTTATTTGCTATGACGATATTTGCTTTTATTGTATTAATTCCTGTGTATATCTATGCTGCAGAAACACCATTAAAAGCATTTAGTACAATGACAATACGATCGGTACCTGATAAATCACCATTGCTTTGGATTCCAGTGGCAAGTTGTTATATTTTTTCACTCATGTATGGAGTATTTTTGAATCGACTTAGTCAACTTACAAACAATCGAGATCCAACAAAAAGTAATTTATTGTGTATGATTCCATCGGATTTAAGTGCAAAATCGATTCTTGTTACTTGTGTGCCCAAATCCATGCCTCAAGATCGAATATTTTACCTCCTTGATCAGGTTTTTCAATTTATTACTCTATCAGCTCAAAAGAAATTGATAGATATTTCCTGGGTATTTAAGCCATGTCAATGTTGTTTATGATCTTGAGCAATATCGTCGTTTACATCGTCTAAGAATCATGTATGAAAATCAACTGGAAAGAATAAAATTGCTCCAAGTCATGAAAAATCACAATAGTGTACCTTGGACACTTCGAATGCTACCTGGCAATTCTCAAATGCCAGAATTTCCTTGCTTCCAACGTCATTTTGATCAACAAATTGTGACTTTAAACAATGACATTTCTAATCTCATTGTTCTTGAAGCTAATGCTATTGAAAATATTGTTAGCAATCACCATGGCACAGGTCGAGTGTTTCTTGTTTTCAACAATTCAAAGTGGAAAGCTCGTTTTGTTAAAAAAGTCAAGTATCATTCAATAGCTCCCATTATCAAGTGTGTACCAAAACAATATCATTCAATACGTATATTTTTATCTAATAATTCATGCTAACTTGATCATTCTAGTTCGCAGTAAAATTGAAGAACTTGATCTAACTCAATGGCAACTCGAACTTGCACCAGAACCTGATGATATTGATTGGGAATCCGTCTCGTATCAATCAACCAAAAGAACTCTACTAACTGCAGTCATTTACATTTTCTTGACTGCATTTATTATTTTATTTACTTCTCCACTTGCAGTCACAACAGCATTATCCACAGGTTCTTACTCAAGTACCAAATTTTATCATTTTTCCTATCACTCATGAATGATCATAGCTACAGCCAAATACGTCAATGATTTTGTCTATGCAGTCCAAGACCTCATGGAAGGGCTTTCTCCAATAATGGTTAACTTTATCTTTTCTTATGTGCCTACTATCATGTAATTTTCTATCATGAATATTTCTCTTAACTTTGGATTAGACTTGTAATGATCAATGCCATTTTGTTAAATGTTGTCTATCATGCTGGTCGAATGCAGCCAACGTCCACCGATTCTGACAAGGAAAAAAGTATTCTTCGCTATAGTGCTATTTGTACAACCCCATTTTCTATTTGAGAGCTCAATGCTTTATAGATTTGATTTTTAATACGCTCTTTGTTCCAAGCTGCACATTTGTTTCGATCAATGCATTGTTTAAATACTTTTTGGACAAAGGTCAAGTCCTTGATATTTTAGAAATGTTTTTCTTGAGCAATTCGGGTGTCTTTTTTGTCAATTATGGTACTTAATAATGAATTCCCAAGGCTTTATCTTTTGTAGTGATTCAAAGATCGTTTGTTGGTACTGCAGTTGTCATGTTAAGAATGTCAGAAGCATTTGAATTTGCATGGTATTCTTCTCGGGCAGTCACAAGAAAAGAAAAGGAAAAAGCAATTACAGCATGGAAATTTTACACTGGGACACAATCTGCTTTGCAAATCAGGTACTTTAATTGCCACAACTAACAATAATTTGCAATAGTGTACTTGTCATCATCATGTCCTTTAGCACTGTGGTCCCTGTGATACTTCCATTTGGCATGTTGTATTTCTTCATCCAGCACCTTGTTGACAAGTAAACCTTTTTACTTTGCAATATTCATGAGTTTTGTAGATATGGATTGTTGTACGTGCGTCCAAAGATAAAAGGTAAAGGCACAATAGCTAAAACAAGTGCCCATGCCAGTATGTTTCCATTGATGATTTATCAATGTGCCATGTCTGGCTTTTTCCTTGTACGAGGAACAATGTATCAAAATGCTTCTGTTGTTGTGCTCTTGATGCTCACATTTATTCTAATCCTTTGGAGCTACATTCGAGACAAAGAACGACTTCATCGTGCTGTAGGCACGGCTTTTCCCCATGAACAAACTCATTTCCTCACTCCAACTGCAGTGGATTTATATCGAGACCCAGCATTACGATCAATTGACACACTTGAAACATCACATTATGGCACTTTACAATTGTAAACCTACGGTCCCGGCACGATCGATTTAAACCGAAGGACACTATTTTCAAGCCAAATAATAGTTGGTTTATCTTCCACCTACAATCTTCCTGAATAGAATTCAAATCATATTTTCTTACAATGGTTCCTAATTCCCTTGCTTCTAATTCATCACAAGTAGTAAATGTATCAGCAATTGAGATCAACTCAGCATCAAATTTTTGAGCAAACACCTACAAACATAGCTTTAGATTTTCTCTATAATAAGCTACAGAACCTTTGCATTGTTATTGCCACCAATACCAGCCAAAGCTCGTCCTTTAAGTGTGCCATACACATGAATATCACCATCAGCCAAAACTTCAGCCCCCGAGTGTACAGATCCCATTACAATCAATCCTTGATCTTTTGCATAGACTTGTTGGCCTGTGCGAACAGATCCTTCCACAAGCATCATGCCTGCATTAGGAAGAGTATTTGTTTTTTCATCTTTTAGTGGGGTTTCTGCATTGGTTGTGGCTGGTTCGATGCGTTCTTCAATGATATTTGCAGTCGAGTCTTCTTTCTCGATAGCTTCTTCTAGTAATTGATTCATAGCCATGCGTGTAAGTTCTCCATCGCTTTGTTCTTCATCCATTCGAGTACCGATAAGACTAGGAAGCTGGTGTGAGTTCCATGCCATTGTTTTCACGTCTTGGCTTGCATTAGTGATGCCAATCGGGTATAAATGAATGCCTTTAAGTGCATGAAGCAATGATCGTAGCTCTGAAGATCGAATGGGAGAATTATGAGGGGATCCATTCGAACTGACGTTCTCAAGGTCAAGAATCACAGGACCACGTAAATTCCACGAGGTATGAGAGTCTTGTACAAGACGATGCATATCATATTGTCCATCTACACGAACAGGAGCATTTAAACGAAGCGTGGGTACTAAATAAGCTCCTCCAAGAACCTGAAGTCGACCGATTGCCACTTTTGCGCGCTGCATTCACTTTTCAAATGTTATTAACATGTCAAGAAACAATTCTTTACCTGTTGTTAACAATGTCAAGATTTTAATCACTTGACAAGTAAATAACAACGTCAAAATCTTGATCACTTACCAAGTAAATAACATGTTTTATATCAAGTAAACAACAATGCCAAGAATCTTATAACAATAAGAATCACAACGTGTTCAAAACATTGTCAAGAATGTACTTCAAGCAGTCCTCAACGTGGAATCTTCAACGAAAAGTTTTTTCTCTCGATTAAACTATATAAACTGCAGATCCTCATTGTTAATATTTTAACTTGATTGAACTGGTATATCCTCATGTATCAACCCATTTTCTTCCATAGATTAAATGACACATAGCAATGTATATCTTCATGATGCTTCCTTCTAAAGTATAGAGGATGGACTTTATATGAAAAGATGAATCGCGAATGACATTAACAGTCTGACGTTGGAAGAAGTTCAACGTTCGAGTGGCGATGGGAAGAAGCTGATGAATTCCACTGGCACGTCACGAACAAGCTTCCGATTAAACGTATGGATAGTACAACTCAGTGTTCATTTTTGAATTTACCATGACCTTTTCATTGCCCCAATTGTCTTACAACTACAATGCGTTGGAACCTTTCGTGGACACGGAAACCATGAACATCCATCACACCAAGCACCACCAAGCTTATATTAACAACATCAACAACTATGTTAACAGCGTACGTCGCATGATCGTTTGTATCTTTGAGTGTCATGCTGGATTAGGATGCTGGCGCTGAACTCAAGAGCAAATCGATCTTAGAAGTTGTCAAGACTGCTACTGCTGCTCCTGTTCGCAACAATGGCGGTGGTCACTACAACCACAGGTACCGTATCGAATCATGAATGACAACTCAGAATGATCAAATAGTTTGTTCTGGACATGGATGACTTCTCCTGGTTCGACCAACACTACTCCTCATGGTGCTCTCAAGGCTCGTATTGAACAAGACTTTGGCTCGGTTGATGCCATGAAGGAAAAGTTCAATGCTGCTGCCTCGACTCGTTTTGGTTCGGGCTGGGCTTGGTTGGGTGTTAAGGAAGATGGTACTCTTGCCATTACCTCGACCCCAAACCAAGATAATCCATTGATGCCAAACACTGAAAACCCAATGATTCCTATCCTTGGTTTGGATGTATGGGAACATGCTTACTACTTGAAGTACCAAAATCGTCGTCCAGAATACATTTCAGCTTTCTGGAATGTGGCCAACTGGGACAAGGTTGTCGAATACTATGACAACTACGCTTCCAAGGGCCAAGCTGTACCTGTTTGAAGCCAGAATACATCGGCTTTATGAGTCTTGTCATAAATGCTTAATTCATCTTGATGTTTCATTATCATGTAATCTTAGCCCCACCTTCGCGATCCATCGTTAAATATCATAGTATCCTTTCATCCACCAATCATTTTCATTTATTTTACATGGTTTCAGCCAATCACATTCATTTCTTCTTCTACGCAAATTATTGGTTTAGAAAGACCCAATCAGAATTAAGTCTACTATTTTATTTAATTGTTTGAAATTGATTATGCACATTGAATTTTATAATATTCCTTTCTGATGTATATATTTATATAGGTTTATTGAATATAAGAGGGTGTCATAAATGAACTTATTAGGATCATTTGAGAATTAGCATCATGATGTTCCGTCGATCAATGCTTCGTTCTGTTCAATTGCATCGTTCTATCAGTTCTGTGGGGCTTGGGAAGCACCGTTTATGTGTCGTTGGTTCAGGCCCTGCAGGATTTTACACTGCCAAGTATTTACTCAAGGAGAACGATGATGTTCACATTGATATGATTGAAGCTTTGCCAACTCCCTATGGTTCAACGCAGAAATACTTGTGATTATTCAACCTTTTTGTAGGTCTTGTACGTTCTGGGGTAGCTCCTGATCATCCTGAAGTCAAGAGCGTCATGCATGATTTTGAAAAAGTTGCAACAGATCAACGATTTACATTTTTGGGCAATGTTCGTGTTGGTCAAGATGTGTCTGTTGATCAACTACGTTCACATTATAGTGCTGTAGTAATTGCTTCTGGAGCTACAGATGATCGCAAGTTGAATATCCCTGGAGAAGAATTGAATGGTGTGATGGCAGCTCGGTAAATGTATATCACAATTGCTTCCAGCTTATTTATTCATATATAGATCTTTTGTCAATTGGTACAATGGGCATCCATCTTTTCGTGATTTAAATGTACCTCTTGATACAGACACTGCTGTAGTCATCGGACAAGGCAATGTTGCAGTGGATTGTGCTCGTATTTTATCTAAAAATCCAACAGAATTGGCTTCAACTGATATCTCACAACATGCTCTTGATGCTTTAAGCAAAAGTGGCATTAAAAAAGTTCTCCTTGTTGGTCGTCGTGGGTGTGCTCAAGCTGCTTTTACAATGAAAGAACTTCGTGAAATTACAAAATTATCGGATGCTTCCTGTGTGGTTGATCCTCTTGAGCTTGATCGTGGATTAAATCCTGCATCTCTTAAAGAAGTTGAAGAACAACGTGCTCAAAAGCGTATCTACCAACTACTCAGTATGTTGACTCTATGTAAATGGATATTTATTCTCTTCTAGGCACAGTAGCTAAAGACTACAAACAGCATATTCAAAATGACAAGCAAGTTCAAATTCGCTTTTTGTTATCTCCAGTTGAAATTTTACCTGATGCAAATGATCGTACAAAGTATAATTCCATCATTAATGATATAATTGCTTAATGAAGAATAGAGTTGGGGCAATTAAAGTGGAGAAGAATACTTTGAGTGGAGAAGCCTACAAGCAACAAGCTCATGGTGCAAAAGAGTATGAAGTAATTCCTTGTGGTTTAGTCCTCCGATCGATTGGATACAAGTCTCAACCAGTAGACAATGTTCCTTTTGATTCCAAACGCAATGTTCTTTCCAATATTGCTGGACGTATCGTGGATGTAGCTACAAAAGAAGTTGTTCCTGGGCTCTACTGTGCTGGCTGGATTAAACGTGGTCCTTCGGGAATCATCGGCACAAATATTAATGATGCTCGAGAGACTGTCAATAGCATAGTAGCTGATTTACCATCGATGCCATTACCAGCTAAAGATGCATCTGACCTCCATGAAGCTCTAAAAGCCAAGACTAAAGTGGTCACGTGGGCTGATTATCAAAAGATTGAACAAGCTGAAAATGCTGCTGGTGAATCTCTGGGTAAACCTCGCGAAAAGCTTACGTCTGTAGCTGAAATGCTTGCACTAATCTAAGTACAACATCCTTTCGCATTAGAAGAGTTTAGTCCAGAATCGCTTCTTTTTCAGCCTACTGGAACTTTCTTGACGAGCTTTTTGTAAGTGATCCATCAAAAGATGTCGAAGAGATAGCACTGCTGTGCATTCTTGATTGTTTTCGTTGGAAATGATGTTGCGTATTGTTTCGTCTGTTAGATAGAGCAACATATCGTATGCATCCCCATTTTCATAAGCATGGAGATTGTCGAGATAGGTATGTAATGGAACAAAGAGAGAAGACAATTGACGAGTATGTAGCCAACTTTGTAGATCTTCTGCAGTCCATTTTGGAATTTGATTGTCTTCTATTGAGTCTTGATGTGTTAAATGAAGATGAACCTATAAAGATTAGATCATACATGTGAAAAAGCTAAAGTGTACTTGGTCTTGAATACGAGCCATAACATCAATGACTTTAACTATTTCTCCAAGCATAGCAACCACTTGATTTCGAATATGACAACTCGCAAATGAAATCTGATAAACTTGGTGCTGTTCATGAGTAGTTAGAGCAGCAAATGCAGTCGAGGTAGAGTTTTTTCCTGGTGATATTCGGCCAGCTTGAACAGATTTGATATTGGCCAGAGATACACTTGGCACTTGACGTGTAAATTCATGAGCATTGGAGAAACATAATGTCAATGTCATTGCATGCAACCACATCTTTTGATCATACAAGCATTTCTTTGCGCTTTTTCCAGGTAATTCGACTGTCATTGTTGGAATACCCTATTTGTAGCTTGAATTCAATCGTAGAAACAAGATAAAAGTACCTGAAGAAGCACAGACCAACATTGACACACATTACCATGAGTTTCTTTCCAGTCATCGTACGATTGTGGCTCATTTAGACTCTGTGCCAAGAGTTTACACGCTTCTTCCCTAGCTTGCATTCGCGATCGGCGACTGATTTATCTATCAATAGCTTTTCTATTCTTAACCACCAGTTCATCTTCCACGACGATCACCATACTCTTTTCCATCTATCATCTATCTATATCTATTCACATATTCATCTACTTTACTTTATCACTCGGTAAACTCTCATAATCATCAAGATACCATTTGAGTTTTGTAACACTACATTATTTAATATATTAACACTATCTTACTCTTTAAACACTATTTTCATTGTAGGATTTACTCTATTTCATGTTATTCAATTCAAATAATGTGGAAGGACAGTTTAGTGTCACTCTATATTGCCTGCTCTCATGATCATCAAAGCAATAAGATGATATTCGAAGCTTATTGTATGTAAAGATTATGTACATGCGAAAGAAGACAAGAAGATAATGTTAAGTCGACAATGAGTCGCGTATTGACATTTGCTAGACTTAGAAAGTTCCAAGAGCTAAAGGATTTAATCATCCTTTTCAAGCTTCTTGATACCACGAAGACGACCAGTACGACGGGCGGCAATGAGACCGACCTTCTTACCAGCAGGAGCATCGCGGCGAACAGTCGATGGGTGACCAATGTGTTGATGGTTACCACCACCGTGAGGGTGTTCTACAGGGTTCATAGCAACACCACGCACCTTTGGCCATTCATTGCGCTTGACCTTGTACTTGTGGTAGGCACGGCCAGCCTTCAAGATTGGCTTGTCGGTACGGCCACCACCAGCGACGACACCAACCATAGCACGGCAGCTACAATATTATGTTAATCCCAGCCTTCAAGAAATGGAAATATATAGAGTCGATATCGACACACTTACACACCGCAATGGCGGGAGATACTTACGCACCGCATCAAGCGGGAGAAAGTAGTGTGTCAGACTACGCCACACCAAATACATGGTGGGGACCACCAGATAGCTCTGGGGTCATCTCGGGGACATAAAAGTTGGTGGTAAACTTACGCAGAAGGAACAGTCTTCTTGGAGCCCGAAGGGAGACGGATCTTGGTCTTGCCCTTGTCTTCATCGTGGGAAACAATGACGGCGTAGTCACCCGAGCAACGAGCGAACTTGCCCTTGTCACCAATGCGGGCTTCAACGTTGCACACAATGGTACCTTCAGGGAGTTGGGAAAGTGGCAAAATGTTACCAACAGCCATGTTGGCCTTCTTGCCGGCGTAGATAAACATGCCAGTGTACATGCCTTCAGCAGCAATCATAAGTTCATGGTTGATGCGGTAGCGGTAAGGATCGCGGAACGACACACGGGCAAGAGGAGCGCCTCTACCTGGGTCGTGGATGATTTCCTTGATTACACCCTTGATGTAGCCTTCACGTTCAACGTAGTCGTTGGTACGGAAAGCAGCAGCACCCTTTCTAGTCTTAGTATGCGAACGGAACACCGAACCGGCACCCTTACGTTGACCTCGAATCACGCGACCCATGGCAAAATGTCAAATGAATAATTCAAAAACATGCAATACAATGACTGGTTCAAACGCTTACATCAACTTTTACAGTATTGTTATCATTTGTCACAGGAATCTTGTTGATTGGTGAATATTAAATTATGTACAATATTGTCTATCTAGATTTTAGTATTCAACGTTTAGTTGTGATTTAGATTAATGCAATTATAAAGCTCTACTTATTATATGTAAAGGATTCTTGTATTAAGAATTAATGTAGAGATGGTAATTGAGTTGATAAATATGATGGGATTGTCATGACTTTTTGTATACAAATATTCTTTGAAGAAAATGCTACTAAAATCAACTTATAAAAAGCTATTTGTATGTCGTTAATACTGTAGTAAATAATCCTTGTTTTATATACTAAAGTTAAAACATTCTGTATGTAGTGTTGATACTAAATTTTTCTTGTATATACGAGTTTAAAATGGAGATTGAGTTGATGGTAATGGTGGATATTGATGAGAGTTGATTGTGAATGATATTGTTGATGTTTAATAGAAATATGATGAATGAGAGATGAGAGTGTAGAGTAAAAGACAAATTGGAAATTGAATTAACGTTAAAATGAGACTTAGTTGGGTTTGGGATGAAATAATGAAATAGGATAGAGAGGATTCGTATGGTGTTGTTGGGACATCCATGGATGATTTAATAAGTCATCGATTGATAATCGTTGGTTTGGATCTTTTTGTAGTAACCCAACAATTAAATCTTTGGCATTGGCAGACAAGTTATCACAATTGGGATGGGAAAAACAAACTTTGGCACGTTGAATACGTTTTTCAATCACTTCTTCAGGTACATTCCCTTCCATGTCAAAAGGATGCATTCCTGTTAAAAGAATGTACAAAATACATCCAATAGCCCACATATCAGCTGCTTGAGTCCATACAGCACCATCTTTAGCATTTAAAAGTTCAGGTGCCAAGTACACTGAAGTTCCAATATCATCAAGTCGATTAAATGGAGATTGAGGTCCTGCACTTCCAAAATCAGCAAGTTTAGCTTCATTGTCTGCACGTTTTTCTTTATAGCATAATAAAACATTTTCAGGTTTGATATCTTTGTGAATAAGTCCATTCGAATGTAAAAAGAGTACAGCTTGAGCAATATCATATAGCATTCGACGTGCTTCAACTTCATTAAAAGCTCCATAATGTAAAAGATGTTGAAACAATTCACCACCTCCAACAAATTCAGTCACAACACACACTTGATTTTGTTCTACAAATACATCTTTCAATGCAATAATGTTTTTATGTCCACCAAGTGACTGAATACGTAGTAAAGTATCTACTTCTCTTTCAATAGCTTTATGTGTTTTACTTTGTACACGCATTGTTTTAATAGCTGCTTTTTCACCTGTAGTTTTCGACACACCAATACGAACAACTCCAAAAGCACCAGTGCCAATTTCTTCATCACAAAGCATCCATTGACTCGATCGATTTTGGGTTGGTGATACAATGCTCCCCATACCCAAAGCTGTCATTCCAGCTATAGCCATTTTAATTGATGAGGTTACAGTCGCAGAAGTCCAAAAAGAAGCTCGTGGAGATTGTAATCGTAAAGTTTGGACACGTAAAGAATGCCAAGAACGAGTTAATCGTGCTAATGGGACCATCAATGAAAATATAATTATGAGAGATGACGTCTTTCTACGTGTTACAAACCGAAGGACGTTCACCCGATATCACTGTTCGCTGTATTGTTCCCAGCTGGTCAAACGTTCATGTTCGCCATCTCCAAGTGGCGTTGGCGCCATTATCTTGCCATCTTTATCGTCTCACAAGCTCTTTATCGCTGGTTCTATGTATTTACTTCATTTTCTATCGTAAATGACATCAAATTTGCATGTGGAAGTAAATATATTTGATATTTGGAATGATTTTGGAAATGATAGACTGAATTGTTCAAGATGTCTCTACACACGCAATAGATTCCAGAGAGATTCTCCATAATCTTGGGTGAATCTAATTATCAGAGCATGTAAAGTGTGTACATTTATTTAGGACTAGTAGTATATTTACTGTGATCCATTACGAAGGATAAACTTGATATATTTTAACCATGTCATATAGAGATAACTCAATTGATGGATTATTGTCCAAAGTGGATAGAAAAGCAAAAGATGAACATACTTAAATCTTGTTCAGAAAGTAATGGGATTTTCGTTAGCACGTGTACAAAAAGATGAAAACGAGCAATGCATTATTAATTAACTTCGACAAACGTGGCTTCAATGGCCATTGTTTTTCTGATGTTGCGTAGCTGAATATACGTGCTGGTAGATTGTAGGCATTGTAAAAATGCAGCTAAGATGAAGGTGACTGCAGTGGATAAAGGAATCATAACACAAGTTACAATGGCTGCCAGAGCATAGAGAATTACGAGCATTCCATCAAGACGAAGGAGATAACATAATACGATTTCAGCACGTTTCTTTTGTAAATCATCTTCACCTTCCAACATTAGACTAGGACAAACAATTTTTAAAGCAACAAGTTCAAATGCTGCAGTCACAAGTAAAAAGATCACGGCGACATACGCAGCGATACATTTCATACCATAAGATTGTGTTATGATCGGGCTAAAACAAACCCATGTTGCTGCAGCTAATAAAGCAATCGCACAAAAGATATTGACCAAACGTTTAAAGCAAATATGGTATGGAATATCCATGATTGAGAAAAAGAGAGCCATGCATGCCATGCCTCCTGCAAACTTATCGACAGCTGCATCTTTGAAAGGAGCCATTGCAGCACATGCAATCCAAGCACAGATTCCTATAGCAGCTTTGCGAACAATAGCTTCCTGCATAAAGCGTGCCGTGTCTTCCGCTCGCATCATCATTGATCTTATTCGAAAGTGGCACTGGATTACACGCTATAAAGTAGTCGTAGGCGCCTCGAAGCGACAGCTACATGTAGCTAATGAGGCTAAACTAGATTTCTTGTGTTTCTATAGCTCAAAGTGAATTTATCTTATCATTTTTTTTCCTATGCAATATATGCTCGATGTTTGATGGAACAAGTGAAGATGCTCTGTTGTGTGGAAGACGATTGAGGATGGTTTACGTAGCATTGATGGGTGTTTAGATTCTCGATCATCTCTCTTGTACTGCGATTGATAAGGATTAAGTAGCTAAGATCTACCTAAAGAGATCAAATAAGTAAATTTCGGTTATTGTGATTCTATATAATTGATAAAGATATATTCATGATATTGTTTAGTTTGACATAATCTTAATGCATTTGAAATGATGATAAAGTCACTTTTTCTTGCATGTAATTCGTATATGATGTAATGATGTTATATAAATCATATTTAGCACTATTGTTTAGTAGTTTGGTATAATATGGTTTTTATCACTTTGTAGTATTTTTACAAGAAGCCAGCTAAGTGTATGTATCATACTTGGAACAAGTCATTAGTAGTATAATGATCCTTTCAGTATTAAAGTTGACTCATTTTCATTGCTTTTTGCTTTAAACATAAATGTAATATCGAATTCTAATGCTGTTAACTTGTGATATCAAACAATATGCATAAACAAAAAAATAGGAATTAATTTTCCTATGCCTGTTGGGACGAAAAGGCGGCATTTTTAAATATGGATGAAAATGATATAATGGTCGAGAATAATGAAAATTGGAGAGGACGATTTGGCTTTGAGAGTGTACAAGATAAATTATTTAAAGCTTATCCATGCGTTCAGAAGCCACGAATACCGACAGAAGAAGATAAAACTTGTGACTGGTATTACTTTGTCTATTACTTGTACTGAAATGAAAATTGATTATAGGGCTCAAACTATGCGGCCAAAACAAGTAAAAGATAACAATTTAAAAAGTATGATAATGAATTTCGTAGGCAAGTGAATTTTTAAGTCACCCTATTGCTGTTGAGTTATTGTATTCACTAAGTCAACCAGTTGATCCAAAAGCTCCAGGTAAAAATGTACTAATCGCAGTAAAATATTTCATACTACAAAATGTTGACCAACTTTTAGGGACTATCAAGTACTGGAAAAACTTCATATTTACAACTTCTTTTACGTCATTTATATCCAAATGAATCAGAACACAAGAAATATACTCTACTTCTCCAAGGAGATAAACTTGAGTATGTTGATTTGTTTTATGAATGAGTCTTTTAAACACTCTTTAGTGAAAGAGAACTTTTAAATAAACTCATGACGTTTACACGCTACCACGAGAGAAATACAACACTGACAGACAAATATTTGTACATTGCAATTGAGAATTTTCACAGGTTTGTTCGCCAAGTTGCTACATGCTCATATTGATAGTTTTAATCCACGAGTTCAACAACACACTATCGGTCCTATATGGGATACAATCAACACCAAGTCTATTTACTTTATCCTAACACTTTCTCCAGATGCAAGTCGTGTGACTGAACAAATCAAAGTATTTACTATTCTGTTTGATTATTGTCAATTATGTTAGGCCTCTAGTATTGTTGTGAACCTTGAGCCTTTAGAACCACTTCTAGTGCTCGAAAAAATACTGCGTATTTGTACTCAAGAACGAGTAGATATTTACTGGTTTTTTAAAGTGCTAATGATGCAAAGTAGATTGGGTATGTTCGTGCAGCACTCGAAATGATCTTATCCAAGAAAAAATACAAATGTATTCCATCATTACAATACCTGCAACAACTTTTTATCAAACACCATTATCTAAGTGTCGAAAATGTCCGAAAGTCTATGAAGCATAGTGAAGATATTTGCCAAAGAAAATTTACAATAGTAGAACTGAGCTTTCCTTTGCGTCGATGTCAAATTTGCACATTATTTCCACCATGCAACCATATAACACTTCAAATGATGTATGATAAACTCATTCGAATGCGATCGTTATATCCCCAAGATAACCAAAGAACAGTATGCCCAGATTTTTCTCGAACTGGATTATGCCATGCTTTTCATCGTCGTGGTAAATGTCTTTATGATCATCCGCTTGAAATGCTTCAAATTGACACAACTCCATTAGCATCTCGATGTAAAATTCACACTCTGTTGCTTCCTTGTGTTCATTGTATTACATTGGAGAAGACTCAAACTGAAGTCAAGCGATTAAAGACTCAATTAAAACAAGCAGAGGAAAAACTTAAAAAAGCGGGAAAAGAACTTAATAATGTACAACATCGCTTACATTTGCACAAAAAGACTGAAGAAACTCTATGGGGGAACACTAAGCGTCAATAT
>JNBS01002103.1:0-13454 GCA_002081575.1 Thraustotheca clavata | reverse complement strand
TGACAGTCATGAGAGCTTCGGTGCAAATTAAAAAATGAAAGGTTTAATTTTCATGACAGAAATATTTTCCAACCAACTTGGTGGTCCAGCGAAATCCCTCAAGTTATTGCGACACTCTAATCGACTTCGTATGGCACAAAGTCGTCAGCAATTTTAAGGCAGTTGGTGAAGTGGAAATGCGATTGTAGTCGAGATTTTCACTGATGAATTTGTGAAAAGTTACTTTGTTATAACATTCACCGGTGTATTCTGAAGTTTTGTAAATTTCAGTATCACAAATAGTTTTTATAATTTGTTAAATAGACTATTTAAAAATTTATTCAATGCTTGCAATTCCTCTTTACCACTTATTCTTTGCTATGCTCAAATATGTAGTAAAATCAATACAATGGTGATAGATTGTAATACATAAGTTTAACTGTATTTGACCTTCGTAGAATAGATATCATGTCAAGTAACAAAACTCGACTCTATCAATGCTTGTCAACTTTGTAATGAATGTGTATGAAGTATAGAATTTAGGAGGCAAAATAAGTGGTCAATGGCCTTTGTAATCTTCAGTATGATCAAAAGTGTTAAACATTGAAAGAAACATACACATTTTAGTTGGGTTTTGTCACATTTTTATCTTGCGACATACAAAAGTCCTATACAAGCATAAATTGGACTGAGAACTCGATGCTCTACAGAATAATCTTTACTGAAGATTGTTATAACTATTGCAACTCATGTGAAAAAGGGCCAACTCACGTGCAGAAGACCAGATCAACAGATCTGATCGAACGAGCATAAATCCAAAAAAAGAATTTGACTTGAATAAAGTATATAAAAGTTGTTTTTGTTGGTGTACTTCAGGAATAAATTGAACACGGAATCATTTGCATTTCATGTCCCAACCTTCCACTCCTTAAAATGAGGCATTTTAACACTTGGAACAAGAGTGACCTGAAGGCGATAAGATTGAATGGAATCTTGTACTTGATTTAAGTATAGTTGGAAAACTCCAATCCTGTCAGGGCAAGAACGTTGTCAACATGTTGCTTTATGGTAACATTAATGTGTGGACAGTAATAAAATGCTACATCTTCATAAAGTTTGCAAAAAAATAGCATAGATTTGGGAAGTATGCAGAAAAATATAGAGCATAAATATATCTATCAACTTCTCTCCAGAATTCTCTGGTGTTAAATGAGAAATCAAACTTCTTTTGCACAATTTGTCTGCTATGAATACTATTGATCCAAATCATACATCTGTACGTCATTGGGTGAAGATTTTGGTGGTGGAAAAAAAGAATACTGTTGAAAATTACAAACCAAGCTGTTCACAAACTCGGTTTACCAATGGCAACTCTTTAATGCATTGTACGTAGATCCAAATGAACAAAATGAGTTCTTAGCCCCAAAATTGGAGGTAGTTTTCATCCAGAAAAGACACAAATTGAGTATTTTTCACCGTCAATATCCATTACTGTACAATTATAGTGGTGCAATCATTCAATTCTTAAGTCCATTCATCTTCAAAACGTCTTCACCAAGTTCAGCTTTTTAATGAAGACCTTACAACGTAAAACTCGCCAAGGTCACATATAGTAAATAGTAAAACCAACCAAAAATTTTATTGTGCATTCCAAAATAAAAGTAGCCGTGATTGTGCATTCAAAAAGTTACAAGTTTCTGTATACGTCAGGGTACAAAAGAGGTTTAATATTATGCTCAAACAATGCAAAATGGATTTTTTATACAGTATTTCCTATTCAATATCAACAATTTCTATTCACGTTCCCAATCAATTTTTTTAAAATCAAGTGACGATGATGATTAGCCTCGCAGACTTGTTTGCACAAACTTGGTGTGGAAATCCTTATATTACTACTGTAGTAAGTATACACAATGCATGGTTCATATGAAAACTACACTCAGCACTTATGTAAATTAGATGCACTCAAATCAAATAAAAAAAATACATATAAAATTGAACACCAAATTCCTCACTATCAGTAAGTACAATTACTGTATAAAATAGACGATACATCGTTCAATTGAAAGCAATTCAAATTCAAAAATGATTTTGATGCTAATCATCAACGGAATAGAAAGTGCGATTATTAATTTTGAAAGTATTGACACGATGCACATCAAACTTCATCTCGTGCCAATCATCTTATCATTGCTTTTCGTAATTGTTAATGCTGGTTCACGTTTTGTATTTACATTAGATGCTTCTGCAAGTGATTCTAATCCTGTTTGTTTAAGCTTTATAGAAAATGGCTGAAAGACTTTTTTTAGGAATGTTTTTATGAACTTTTGGATGCACGTGCTACTCAAAATCGTTTATTATTTCGATATGAATTGGTTCAAGGCGATAACTTTGGTCTGCTAAAGCTTTCTGTATTGGTATTTACTCGGTGTAGATGCTGTGAATGCTTTTATTCAAACTCCCACGGGACGAATTGCTGAAAAATGGGATTACAGCAAAACTGGGCATATCGCTTTACAAGTTCGTGAAAGGTTATTATAATTATCACTTACAATGTATTTACTTGATAAAACCAGCGGTTTGTACAGATTTTGTTTTGTCCATGCAGGTATAAGCTATTATTTATTTCTTTGACTAAAATGGTACAAATAGGAATTAGTTCACAACTATCAGTTCTTTACGCTTTTGAATTTCTTCTTGCTGGTTCACGAACATTTACAGTAGATACAATTCCTGTGTATGTAATTCATATCAAAATTACTTTAGGTTTACCCCTCAAGAGCTATTACAAAAGGGACTGAATATGATGTATCTGCCTCATTGACTGTTGCTACTTCAAAAATGCAAGAGGTGCTTTAATCTATTTCATTGTGGGCTAAATTATACTTAGTCAATTGGTCTTATGAGCTTTTCATTTGCTGGGGTCTCTCCAAGTATTGTTGACCCAAAGACACGAATTTATCTTTCACTTTCTGTCAAAACTGCGAATATATCAAAGCTTGAGCTAATTTCGCTTCCTTCAGCTACACTTCCTGCAGAAGTCATGTAATGTATTTTGTAATGTCATATCCCCCCTAAGCAATTATAGATGGATGTATTTGGAAGGTGCTCCTAAAGACAGCGTAAGCTTTGTTTTTCAAAATTTCTAATTGATTTTTGCTCCAGACTTATACTCAACACTGTGAAAGTGGAGGTATTGTTGTATTTGATATTACAGATATTGCCGTAGGTATGTTATATCAAATGAAAATGAATCTTCAAGCTTTTGATTATCTAGATACAATTAAAAAGCAAAAGCCGACATTAACTTTGGCTGTATGATCAAATTTTTCAAAATTTTGATTAGTGTACTTGATAGATATTTAGTTATGATGTTGGCTTTGCAGAGCTTTACTCGATGTCTCAAGTTGCTGCAGATCACTGGCCTTTAGTTACTTTTGAAGGTCTTACTATTGTTGAAAATCATTCTTACATAACATTAGATGTTGGAACCACACTTTGGATTGAAATGATGCAATTTCGTCATCGAGTGTGGGATTTAAAAGGTTTTTTACAACTTTAAAGCTATTGTTTAACCTTTTTGCAGGAAAAATTGGAGTTATTGTTCAGCATGAAAGAGTTAGCCACTATGGTATGTCTTTGTTATTGATTTTGCATTATCAATATGTGTAGCTGCTCAAAGTGCAAATACAAGGCTGATTTATGTTGGTGTGATTATAAATTTGGTTTTGATTGGCATGGGCATTGCTCAAGTATATTATATTCAGCAATGGTTAAACTACTATTAGTAGTTTATAGAAAAAAGCTTGGGTAGTGCATATTTATGAATTATAAAGCTCATCTATATTATAGGTATTCTTCAGGAAAGTGTACTTGATGGTATCTTTGGATGTAAAGAATGACAAGTGAACATTCTTGGTGAAAAAAAACATACCAAGGTTTAGTGTATTATTTTGTGTCGAGTATATGATGGATCCGTAGATTCTAGGTACTTCAAGTACGTGCTAACACAATTGGTGTTTGAGATAGATTTCTAATGTTGGGCAACCTCACGTTTAATGGTACGATGTTGAGATATGCATGTCAATTTTTTGCTCACGATTCCGAAAACTTTTGTAATGACGACGACTTCATTTTAGGAAATGATGATGCAATTGCTGCTACTTACAAACGCAGTGTCCATTGTATGATACCAGCCAGCATAATCATATTCATCACATATACTAGTAAATTCAAAGCATTAGATAGATTTATGATAATTATTTTTATAGTGTGATCCAATGGACATATTAAAATTTTTCACCAACTATAACTTTATGAACAACATTGCAATAAATATTTCTATAAGCTTGTGCAACTAGTTATCTTTATTATCTAGACTATTTCGTTTCCATCGTGTCTCGTATTAAAGATGAAGCGAACAAAAGATCAAGAGGAAAATGCCATTGTCTATCGTGAGACCTCAACTTCAACAAGATATACCACGATAAATGCAATGAAAGTAGATACAAATTGAATGTCCCATTCATGATACTTGAAGCAATACCAAGGCAGATTAAAGACATCATTTAATGTGATTAATATATATTAGTAGTGCATGAAAATATTACAAAGTTACAAAATTACGCAAAGTAAAGTCTTTATAAAAAAGTAGTAAGAAAAGACACAAGAGTCTGGTCGGAATTGATAGCAATGTATCCAGGTTCATTTAGTACTATTTAATTATCAAGTGGGTTGACATGTCTACAATAGTATTCGAATTCAGAGCATTTTAACAGCTTTAACTAAGCAGAATAAACTAGCATTAATCTTTATACTTGTATTGCTACAATAACAAGCTCAATTCACTTTGCGAAATGTAAAAATGTATAGTTGGATTTAATACAAACTGAAGCAAAAAATTAAAGTGAATAGACAATATTTTCCAATTTTACTAATTACTAGACAAAGCAATGATGATTAAAACTTGTATTTACTGAACAAATTAACTACTTTTTAAGTAAAAAGGATGTCCCAATCGGGACATCTGTAACATAATGCTGCGAGCGGGTTATCATCTTACTTGTTTCTATCCCAATTGATAAGACACAAAGTTGTACCAAGTGTTGATTGCACCGGGTAGGATTCAAATTGCAATTTCAACGGCATGACAATCGAGTACATGCACAATTATCAAGATCCGTGGAATATTTTTTTGGACTGGTATTTGCACGAGTGTTTATTATATCAAACCTCAGCCAATTTATACTCATTAGCATTAACGTCACGTACAATGCTTGAACGTTTACGTCGTTCTCCTTTCTATCGATTGATTCATCTAATTTTATTGCGGAATCAATTATCTATAATTGATGATAGAAATTTACGCTTTATTGTTCATACTGAAGTACGTACTGCTTGTGGTATCACAGGCAAAGGTTTTGGTGTATATACACACACTAGTCATCCTGACCGTATTCGTTCACCATGTCCAGCATATTTAAAAGATTTACATGCAGAAATTTGGCGCCTTGCTAATGCTACAAATACGACTCATCTTGAAATGACTTGTGCAATTACAAAAATTCATAATTGTGTTTGCAAAGGATATTATCAACCACGATTAAAAGTTCGACTTCCTGCATTAGCTATGGCTGAAGGTCGAGTGGAAAAACATCCTCAAGAACCTCATGCTTATATTGTACATGGCAAAGAACACCGATGGTTAGTTGGTCGAGATATGATGTGGGATCAAGTTTTTTCCGTAGAAGTATTTCGTCAAGTGATTCAAAGAGATTTGGACTGGTGGGAAAGACACAAAGACGTGCAAATGCTTGCTACTGCATTTGGAGAAATATTTGAACATTGGATTGGCATGAATTGCCCTGTTGTTTTTCAAACAAGCAGTTGTCATTTTAATTTGGCACCTTTTCATGCTGAATATACAAATGAATTGTTTGTATGTCAACACGATAAGCTTGATCTAAGTGGAGATGAAGACGAAGATATGATGGAGCTGTCGGATGATGAATATATGTATGATTAAGTTATTAAAATATATGTCATTGTTTAGTGGATTATAAACCAAGTTCTTCACAATTACAAAAATCCATTAATAAAGCTTTGTTATGTCAATAATGACGTTGCTTTATGTCTACAAACAATTGGCTTCATGATGGAGGTCATTAGTTAGTATAAGAATTTCTAATTCATATCTGATTTTTAAGAATTGGCTTGAAAGTTTTAAAGAGAATACAATTATAATATGGTTGAAATATTGAAATATACATCAATGTTTAGATATTATTGCTATGATAAGTGATGATGAAGATATGATGGAAATTTTAGATGATTGAATTATGTATGGTACACTTAAACCAAGTAAATTTAGATATATGAAGCTTGTATAGAGATTTTATGCATAGATGCAAAGGTTAAGAGAGTTGTTATCTTATAACAAGTTTATTGTACATCAATTACACTGAGTTTTATCCATGGACGATTGACGATGTTGATTCATTTACGATTTAAGCGAATTGTCTTGAAAATTTCCGAAGCAGTACGATTAAATCTTGGTAAATTAGTTGCTCGGGATGGCAAAGTTGCGATATTGTCAAGAGATAGTGGTTTTTGCACAGGAGACATTTTGGTTTTATGGGAAATTGAAAAATGATGCATGAGATATTGACAAGATTTAGCTGTATCTTGGTATGGATGAACGAGAAAATTTGTTTAAAAATTGTAGCATAAATATTTACTGTATCTGACCCTTACGTTCTGAGAGAACATGTCGAATTCACATGATTTGTATAAGTTCTATGTACAATGTCAATTTCATTAAGATAAAATGCCACATACAATTTTCTTGTACCTGTAGGTTGTAAATGAATCATGGTTGCATTTTATGTGGATAATTGATGCACAGAATACCAAGTACTGTAAAATAAAGGAATTGCTGGTTATAAATGCTTTATTAGTTTACATTATAAAGTTGTGCATGGATGCTACAAATAATACGTTCAGGTGTAGAAATAAAAAGTTTGGCACTGTTCGTATCCTTGAATCAAATAAAACTCACAATAAGCTCACCTATATCTATTTCTTTTACCAAATCAACTGCAAACTCTTTTCAATCCGACATATAGTCTGATTCATGCTTTTCATGTTTGAATTTGTCTATTTGCATATTCAATCATGAAAAGCATTCATCTGATTTTGCATCTTTATCATATAAGCTCTTGGTAATGAGAGCTATGGTAAATATCAAATGGACAATTATTATAATGATTTATTTGCGTAAAAATATACGAATTTGTAATTTATGTGGTGAATTGCTTGAAAACTTGAAAGTTTAATCCAAAAACTAAAGCGTGAAATAAACAATGAGGCAAGCTATTAACACATGTGTGTTCTTCCAAGCTTGCACCCATGTTCATGTCAACTGGCTATAGTTTGGGATGAACAATAATGAAAGCTTTGTGTAAAGGAAAGACTGATATGATGAAGAAGAGTGCATTGTTTTCTTTACTTTCTCCAAAATTTCCACTTGCGTTGTTTTTTCGCATGAATTTTAGCTGCAGTGCTATCAACTATAGCTTGATGTTCTAGCTCTTTTTTCCTCAATTCGAGCATACGATAAAACAATTCTCGAGCTCCTACAAACTTAAACTATGAATTTTTAAAAATTAGACGTACGTTTGCTCCGATAAGCACATTGCAACTTGATAGCACTTTTTTCAACTTTGTGTTTATAAGCTTCATCCAACAGCATTTGACGTAAATGTTTTCGCTCTTCTATGACTGCAAGACGCTTTTCAACATCATGATATGGCTATTGTATCCCTTAACTTTTTTTTGAATTTTCAAAAATTACCTCTGGAGCTATTGAACAAGTTGATTTAGCAACTTGATCACGATAACACCAAGTATCAGTGGCCATTTGGTACTCTCGAGTATATCTTAAAGATAATTTTTGAATTGCTACAAGTTCCTGAACGCCTGTGCCATCGTAAACAATTTCAATTGTGCCAAACTTATTAAATGGAATTTGTGTCACAATAGCACTTTGCACAACTTCCTCGTCATTGCCTATCAACTATTAGATATGATCACTCGCTATTATTACGTGGAAATCGCTTGATATAAAGTCCATCAGTGGATTCATTGGATTTAGTAAATGGTTGTAATTGTGATAATTGTCTTGGAACAAAACGTTTAAGTGAGCCATCTGAAGCAAATGCAGCACATTTATCATCATTTCGACATAGTTTTTTTAAATGTTCCAAGTCTTTATTTGAATTTGTTGCAAAATTACCCGCAGGAAAGTCTTTTCCTCGATAAAATTCAAACCAAATTGCTATTTCAATACATAAACTTAACCAAGATAGTTTAATTTTGTTACCTGCCCTTCGTGCTAGCTGGATTGCCACCATTACTTGTTGACCAACAACACACCAAATTGGTAACTTTATTGCTTTGTGGTAAAGATAACTTTCGTATCGTAATTGAATTTTTGTTGCTGCAGCATGCCGACGTGCTCGAATAATCTTATATTTCGAGTATTCCTGATGACAACGATACATTGCTCCAATTTTACGTGATGAAATATACTCAAGATCAAATTGTAAAATTGCTTTGTATCGAATTTCATCAGCTTCCATAAGTATAAGCTCAGCCCGATGTAAAGCCTGTAATTGGACTGGGAATGTTAAGCATTGAAAATATCAAAAATCTTACATGAAGAATATTGGTTAATCGGTTCTATATTATCAAGTGGAACCCATAACTTCACGTTGTCAATTAATACCGGTCGGCCTATGCACAATATTGTCATATAATATATTGTCATTTCTTTACCTTTCATGAGATGCTGTTTGCGTTGCTCCATCTTTGAAATTGAAATGTGATTAACTAGCCTAGTACGTTCAGCTAATTGAGCTTGTAAATCATCCTAATGAATAATTTATGCTTTAAACTCAAATGCAAATATACTCTTTGGGCTTTTGCTCGTGTGGCTTTTATTTCAGCTTCTGGGCCAAGTACTTTGAATGATTCGTAATATATTCGGTATTGGATAAGAATTAGTTTAAGTTGATTAACTTGTTGCTCTCGAACTTGCATTCGAGGTGACTAGAGTTAAGGAACTTCAATATTAATTCATGTTAATTACTACCTTTTGTTCAAAGTATGTGATTAACCAATTTATTGGGTCTTCAGGCGATGCATTCTACATTATTGTAATTCTCACATTATTCAAAAGTATTAATTACTCGCATATCAATTAGAGCAGCCATACACTCTGGTACAAAACTCTAGACCACATAAAAGTAAAATTTGTCATACTAATTTACCTCAAGGTTGGCTGTAGTATTTGCAGAATTTATTGCTGAAAACTCGATATTTGTTGAAATATTTTGTATTTCTACTTGATATGGACACCAGTGCTCTTGTGTCCACCGAGGTTGAGGGATTAAAAATTCGCGATCATCTTCATTTAGTACTGAATTGGTGACAAAGAGAGTTTTTTCCAAATTTATGCAGATTTCTAATGCTTTACGTCTTTGTACACACCATTCCTAGAAAACCTTAAACATATAGAACTTTGTATGTAAACCTACAGATAATTCATTACGCATTCGTCCCAAAGCTATTTGTTTTCTGTGTAATTCTCGAGACAATAAAATATCTTCAGGTTCATCAATTAGCATAGCCTATTAAACTTTCAAATGAAATATGCTCTAATAACTAACAGAAGAACGAATATATGCTGCCATATAATCAAAAGGGTCATGTGGTTGAGCCATAACAATTTCTTGAATTCCATCACAAATATACTGAAGTATTTGCTAAATGTGTGATCAATTTAAGTTGAGAAAATAATCATATACTAGGATAGGAGCATTGCTTTCTGCTTTGATTTGAGCTTGTAGATCTTGCAGCCATGTTTTGGATAAACCCATAAGAAGCAACTATTCGTTACTAGAACAACTAGTTATACTTCTACTCAAGCAAAAAATAATGAAAATGCAATAGAAAACTTAGACAAGTTAAGAATCATATATGTAGTGTATATTAAATTTATTCTATCTGAGTAAAGTCTGCTTAAGAAATTACACTGTACCCAACTTAGTATACTTTAAAAAAGTTAAAATTGGTGCAAAACTAGTTTATATGTGTAGACTACTGACTGGTACTATAATATACGACTTAAGTAGAGTACTATTGCTAGTTAAATTCGGTGCATAGTTTCAAGTTTTTTTAGTCACATTTAACTAGTTTAAAATGACTAGTTTCATAGCTCAGCGTCCACAGTCAGCTCGTCCTCATGTTTCAACCCAAGCTCACCGTCCAGCTACAATGAAACCAAGTAGTAAGATTACATTAGCTACATTTAAATTTGCTCCAAACTCAAATAATTTGGAAAGATCAAATGAACCAATTCAAGTCCAATGCAATGTGACAACTTTATTGCAAATAATTGCCGATGATTTTAATTCAGGATTACACAAACCTGTGCGAATGATGCAAGCTTCGCGCTTTCGAACTCATTTACCAAATACAATTTTAATTGGTTCATCATGTGAGCCGATGGCATGGTATTTTACGTCAAAAGATGGCTATGTTGTAAGAAAACATCGCTCAAATTGTACGTGGAAATCAGTCTTACAAACTTTTTGTGGACATCTTAATAAAGGCTTTTCTCCATTAAGTAGTAGAGCAAAACGAGTATGTCGTGATAATTGGCCAGTTGCTATTGGAAAATTTATTGATGGTCGTACACGTTTACTTACTGCATCAAGCTTTGTTGATCTTATAAAAGCATTAGAAAGTGCAATACCAAATGCAACAGATTTTGCTCAATATCCTTTTTGTTTGACACAATTTATTCCTCCAGCTAAACGACTGCGGTACATAAGCGTATACACAGTGGTAAGCTTGATATTGGCATTAAATTTATAACAAAATATATAGAATCAAGGTAAAGGTGAATGCCAAGTTGTTGTTGCTGAATTACCACCTTTTTATCGTGAACAAGTTCATGGTGATAGCCCAGCTACTGATGGTAATATCAACACGGATCCCATTGAAATAGTTGAGCATGGTACTTCTAAATACTACCCAATATACCAAACACGATATTTGAAATAGAGAGGAGTTTTACACTTGGTGAAGCTATTGAAAAAGAGACTACACTTTTAGCCCACCATATTAATCGACATCAATCATCCACAGCTACCCCTGTTGTTAATCAGCTTATATTAGAATATATTGTTCATGCCAAAGAAAATTTAATTTACATGACGTCAATACTTGGCATTAGCTGGCAAAGTGGTGAACAAGTTCAATTAGCTCAAGTGACAATACCACCAGTGGAAGCTCCAAATAATGATTTCAGTTTAGAAATAGCTCCACCACAATTACCACTACAAGGACCAATACCTATTACTACAGCAATCGCACATCAATCATATACATTTTCTCGTAGTCTTAAAGGTTCCCATGCAATGTGTGAAGCTGCTGAACGACAAGTTGTATACTTTGAGCAAGAAGCAGAAAAATACAAAGCACAAGTTGTTATTTTACAAGAAGAATTACATCGTGTGTCAACTCAATTGCAATTAACAAGTGAAGGCACTCATTATAAAGTTCATATCCAAGCACTTGAACGATCTCTAGAAGAAGTTAACCATCAAAAATATCAACTGGAAGCACAATTAGTAAAAACAATCAATGAAAATACAATGAGAACAACGGATTTATCTCATGAGGTAAATACTTATTTTTTCAGCATCTAATCATATAAGTAGAGAACTACTTTTTGTGTAGCATTACAACAAGCTCAAGATAAAATTGAGTCTTTAACCAGTGAACTCAAAGCTGTTAAATCCTCAGGAAAGCAAACTAACACCGATTTGCAATGTGAAGTTACTGCACATGCTAGAACCAAACAATTTATGGAAGGACTCGAGGCACTTATTTCGCGCCAAAAAGAATCAAATCAATCTCATTTAAGCCAAATTGAAATATTACAAGCACAACTTCAAGTAGTGACACAAGAACGTGATCATCTTCAGCGTCTTGTGCCTTATGCTAATGTAAATTTTGAGATATTAGCTAAACTTATTTTTGATTAGGTTAAGAAAACACAATATTGCAAACGATTGCATCTCAATGATTTGTACAATATTTGGCCAGATTGGCAACTCCAAGTTGAATGTCTTGATCGTATTATTTCCATGCATGTACTTTTATTTCAGCGTACATTTGATCATTTTCAACCGATGAAGCTTCCAATGGTAATTGAATCATTAAGTATTACCAGAACATATCCATTGATCCATCATCGTTTAAATTTTGCCCAAGTTGTCGAATGTATGAGATGCTGTAATATCCTAACAACAAGGTAACTTTTCAAGAAAGTAAAAGTTTGATAAAACTATAGATTCACGACGGCAACACTAGAAATCATATATCTCAAATGCACTGAGACTTCCCATAATAAACAACTCAAAAGAGTGACTACAGCAGGGGTTGGAAGACCTCGAGGAATGTCATTTCTTGAGTTTTTGGAATGTATCATTCGGACATCTATTACAAAAACAAGAGGAAAATATACAATGGGAGCTGAAGCAGTTCAATATATGGTAGAAAAGTACCTAACTCCTGCATCCCATAGTTGGTAATTGTTAAAAATCAAATTATTTGAAATATTTTGATTGAAAAGAGTATTTAGCATTTATTGCAAAGTTGCTAAGAGAACAACTTCATCAAATCGGCCAGCCTTTGCTAGTAATGATGGGGATTTTAATTCAAGCACACAAGAGCCACCGACAAACGATGTACCTCGTTCAATTCCAGTACGATTAGAGCAAATAAAATAGCAATTTTCTCCATCCTTTTTGCTTTGTAAAGAATCAATAATTGGAAGCAATCGGTTGGCCCAATACCTATAACAAAAACATTATATCTACTAAGCATATAGAAAAGTATTACTGGATTGTTGGCATGGCAGAATTACTTGTTTCTTCAGGGTTATGATCATTCCATGCACTCGAAAAGAGAATCAATGAACTCTTATTTTCAAGTACACTTGTTGCAAATTCATAAGCTTCCCAAGGCGCAATGAAATCATTAGGATTAATATCCATACAAATGCCTAAACCATCATAAGCATATCAGTCATATATACTAAATAAACCAAATGAAATTTGTCTCTCAAGCCATGGACAATACCATGAGCCAAAGCCATCACCGGCAGTAGCCCACGTTTTATCAGTCTCATACAAAAAAGTCTATCAAGAACAATGAAAAGAAATTGATAGAATTAGTTTACCTTGCGGGTATTGTACACAAGTTGACCTTCTGGACTAATTATCATCATCGAATTGTACAAATTGTTATTTTCAAGTGTTTTTTCAACATAACCACAAGCAACAAGACAATTTAAACGTAATGCTTGAGATTTACACCATGAAAACGTTGGACCAATGTTATTT
>JNBS01002102.1:0-15428 GCA_002081575.1 Thraustotheca clavata | reverse complement strand
GATATCAGGCAAACAACGTGATACTTGAACAGGAGCAATGTCGGCAAGATGTCCAATGAGATTTAAAGCACCAACTTTGGATTGCCACTTTTTCGTGCATTCCATAGCATCAAAAATAAAAGGTAAAAGAACTCGAATAGCATTCGGGTTAGTTGAATCAACAATGGCCAATGCAGCTTCCGCAGCAGGAGAACGAATGTTGAATTTTTTATCAGCATATAAACCAAGTAAATGTCCAAGAAGTGGTGCCAAATATGGTTCAAGGCGTGGAATACGATTCTTGGCCAATGCTGTGGTAATAATACACGCATGTTGGCGTGTATTTGGGTTGTTCGATGTAAGTCCATCCGAAATCAATTTGGTAAGGGAGGATACATCTTTTGATCCACGAACCAACTCAGCAACATGTTCCGCAGCAACCTTCATGTTCTCAGTGCTTGTGGCGAGGGCTTCTTTCATTGCCTCAGCAAGGGCATTGTTATTAAGAGATTGGAAGTCCATTGAGAACGGTCACGACGCGGTTTGTTTGGCTAAGTGGTCGATGGCAGATTGCTGAATGCTCAAATATATCGATGCCCCAAAAAAAGATCCCATTATCTAAATTTAGCTGATCTATGCTTAGTCCCTGTCAGAATGAATACCTGTATCAAATTGCATTCAATAAAACCAAAGTAAATAGTCTTTTCAAGTCAATTTTTTCTTACAAGAATTAATACAATTGGATAATTGATAAAATAGAAGCCAAGTGATTAATACATTATACTGAATGTAATTATACTTGAATTTGTATAGAGTTTAAAACAAATGTGATTAAAAACTATGAGACGCCAACAAGAGACACAAAAAGGATAGGCGAGACATGGAGACACACACGAAGCTTTAGTTCGTTGCTGTCACATAGGAAGAAAGATTCTTGTTGAATGCAAACTGCCTTGTGACCAATGCTCGTAGATAATCGTAAAGAGATCCAGCTGGCGATGGCGCTAGGTAGCAAGAAGAAGATCGATTTACATGAAGGAATGGATGGGAGTGTGTCCAGGCATTGTAACCAACGTTTCTTGTTCAAAAATAAGATCTGTGTATGATATCATCTCTTCGATAGGTTACGACAGAACCAGACTTTGTAGATCCTATTTTCAGCATTCCTTCCTCTGTGCCAAGCATGTATCGTCTGCATTCAGTATTGTCTACAGTGTTGACGAAGCTTGACCATAGCTACTATAGAAAGAGAAATTTTATGTACGTACTGAATGTGCCCATCACGCGACTCTTCGGTCGTCCAGAGAGATCAAAGAAGGGTATCCTGATACTGCCCATATCCTGAGGCTACTTAATTCTGCTTGGGCATAAATTAATTCCACTCATATCGTTCTTCTCTTGTTTTGTTTTTCAACACTTGAGGCAAATTTGGAATCTGTCAAAAATGACATTATTTTTTGATGTTGACGTATGTTGATGCGGATTGGCTAAAATCGGTTTCAGATTCATCATTTGATTGGACTTGAAACTGTCAGTAAAAACGGGAATTCGAAGTTCGTAGTTTACAAGCAGCGATCTTTGAGGGTGCATTTCGCAGGCGAGAAAAGATACTTTCAATTCATGTTGGAAACTCTGAGTATTGCTTGGTCTGCTACTCTGTCACCTATATAGAAACAAAGCATTGGTTCAAAATAGCTTAATTCATTTTTCTACATTTTCATGCATCCAAACACGAATCAAGTTGACGTCATCGTCTATCATTTCAATCCCAAAAGATCCTATTTCATCATGGATAATTCTAGGCAAAACTTTATACAAAATTCAAGCTTAGGTGCAATACAAGTACCCAACAAGGATCGACGTCGTCCAGTCAACCTAATCGAATTTCGAAATGACATAGATTCATCCTTGATCCACTCCTTTTTCCAACAATTTCATTGGTCAATTCACCATTGCTAACACACGCGACGGGCGGCAAACGAAGTTCGTAGACGACCTAATTTGAAGGAGCTGCCTCGATTCTTGTTATCTATTATACAAGGTATTAATTCTCAAAGTTAAATTTATCTTAGTATTGCAGTTCAACAGTATAAAATATAGAAGAAGATAATATATAAAGAGGAATTGGACAATTGATTTGCTTGGTGCAATCTTCACTTGACTTGGTATTGGTATGTGAAATGATTGATTGGCGCTGAAAGGATTCATTCATTTCCAACAAGAATGGTCTCACCATATTCACTTTTTCTTTTGCCTTTGGAAAAACACCAGCCTGCACAATGGCGAGCCAACACTTTACCGAAGCGCTCAAGCAGGCTTTTGCTGCCGGTGCTGAAAACGCGTCCGTAGCTGCGGCCCAAGTCGCCAGCCTCGTGCTCAATAACAAGGAGCTCGATCTTAATGGTGTTTCTGCCCAATTGGCCAAGGCCATTACCGACAATGATGCCAACACTCGCCAAACTGTGTGCGCTGTGATTGCTGCCATTGCCGCCAACAAGGAAGCTCGTACTGAGCCATACCTTACCCCTCTTCTTGGTTCGCTCCTTGACTTGTACACTGACAAGAAGATGCCTGTGCGTGCCCCTGCCGCTGCTGCTGCCAAGGCCATCGTGCAATCGGCTAACCAAAACTCCCTTCGTGTGCTCTTGCCTCAACTTTTCTCGGGTCTTGACCGCACCAAGAAGTGGCAAACCAAGGAAGGTGCCCTCAACTTGATCCGTGATCTTTGCGAACTTCACCCTGTTCAACTCTCCCGCTGCTTGCCTGATATCATGCCAAATGCTTCGGAACAAATGTGGGATACCCGCCCAGAAGTCAAGAAGGCTGCTCATGCCCTTATGATTAAGGCTTGTTCGACTGCTTCCAACGCCGATATTGAGCCTTTTATCCCTGCTCTTATCTCGTGTATCGCCAACCCATCAGAAGTTTCTGAATGTGTGCATAAGCTTGCTTCGACCACTTTCGTCAAGACTGTTGAAGCCCCAGCTCTTGCTATCATGGAACCTCTTCTTGTACGTGGTTTGAACGAAAACAAGACCGCCGTCAAGCGTCAAACCGCTGTTATTATTGACAATATGTGCAAGCTCGTCGAAGATCCTGCTGAAGCTTTGTTGTTTACCCCAAAGGTTTTGCCAACCTTGAAGCGTATCATTGAAGCTGTCGCTGATCCTGAATGCCGTGATGTGTGCAAGCGTGCCCACGAAACACTTTTTATGGCTGCTGGTTCCGTCGAACTCTCTGAAGATGAAACCAAGGTCGAATTCTCGTCGATCCTTGACGCCCTCAAGTTTGTCATTGCTGGTGATGCCAATGGTAAAAAGGCCAAGTTTGATGATGCTACCTTAAACTTTGTTGCTGGCTGCGGTCTCTACCTTACCGTTGCTCGCAACTTCAAGCCTGAAGAATGGTCCCAATCCGTCCGTCCTTACTTCGCCGCTTTCATGAACGTTGCTGACATTCCTCATGTCACCAAGGCTTTCCGTGAAAAGTGTTACAAGGATAATAAGCTAAAGGTCGCTGAAGATGTCGTCCAAGAAGATGAAGGTGATGACCTTTGCGATTGTGAATTCTCCCTCGCTTACGGTGGTATGATTTTGCTCAACAATGCCCGCATGAACCTCAAGAAGGGTCATCGCTACGGTCTTTGCGGTCCAAACGGTTGTGGTAAATCCACCCTCATGCGTGCCATTGCCAATGGCCAACTTGAAGGATTCCCTTCCAAGGATGAACTTAAGACTGTGTACGTTGAACACAACCTCCAAGCCGAAGAAGCTGATCTCTCTGTCGTTGACTTCGTCTTGAACGATCCTGATTTCAAGGATATGCTACGAAAGGAAGTCCAAGACACTCTTTCTTCCGTTGGCTTCACTGATGCCATGCAAGCCCAAGCTGTCGGATCCTTGTCAGGTGGGTGGAAAATGAAGCTTGAATTGGCTCGTGCCATGCTTCAAAAGGCTGATATTTTGTTGCTTGATGAGCCTACCAACCACTTGGATGTCGTCAATGTTGCTTGGCTAGAAAACTACTTGACTTCCATGGGAACCATTACCTCTCTTATCGTCTCGCACGATTCTGGTTTCCTTGACAATGTCTGTACCAATATTATTCACTACGAAAAGAACCGCAAGCTCAAGACTTATGTCGGTAACATGTCTAAGTTCGTTGAACTCCGCCCTGAAGCCAAGTCATATTATGATTTGGATGCAGCTACAGTGGCATTCAAGTTCCCTGAACCTGGTTTCCTTGCTGATATCAAGAACAAGGGTAAACCGATCATTCGTTTGACCAATTGCTCGTACACATACCCTGGTTGCACCAAGCCATCGATCAACAATGTTTCGATCACTTGTGCTTTGTCTTCTCGTATTGCTGTCATCGGTCCAAACGGTGCTGGTAAATCTACCATGATTAAGATGTTGACTGGGGAAACCGAGCCTACTGAAGGTACTGTGTGGAAGCACCCTGCTATGCGTTTTGCCTATGTCGCTCAACATGCTTTCCACCACATTGAACAACACTTGGATATCTCTGCCAATCAATACATTCAATGGCGTTTCCAATCTGGTGAAGATAAGGAATTGATGGCCAAGGAAACTCGTAAATTGACTCCAGAAGAAAAGGAACTTTTGACCAAACCAGTCAACTGGGAAGGTGAAAAGCGTGTCTTTGAATCGATTGAAAATCGTCGTAAATTGAAGAAATCGTTTGAATACGAAATTAAGTGGCAAAAGCTCCCTGATACTGAAAACTCGTGGATTCCTCGTGAAAAGCTTGAAAAGTGGGGTTACGACAAGATCCTTCAAATTGCTGATGATCGTGAAGCTGCTCGTGCTAACATGCAAGCTCGTCCAGTTACTGCTCTTGCTGTGCAAAAGCATTTGGATAACTTTGGTCTTGGTGCTGAATTTGGTACCCACTCCCGCATGCGTGGTTTGTCGGGTGGTCAAAAAGTCAAGGTCGTTTTGGCTGCTGCTATGTGGCTCAACCCTCACATCTTGGTGCTTGATGAACCTACTAACTTTTTGGATCGTGATTCGCTTGGTGCTCTTGCTGGTGCCATCAAGGAATTCGGTGGTGGTGTTGTTATGATTTCGCACAACCGTGAATTCACTGATGCCCTTGCTATTGAAACCTGGAACGTTGTTGCTGGTCAATTGTCCATTGAAGGACAAGTACCAGAAGACAAGACCAAGATTGAACAAAAGGATGCTGAAGAATCCGTTGATGCTTTCGGTAACAAGGTCGTAACCAAGGTCAAGCGAAAGCTTACCCGTAAGGAACTCAAGGCTAAACTCAAGGCCAAGAAGGATGCTGAAAAACGTGGTGAATACTTCTCGGATTCGGACCTTGATGGTTTGGAAGATTAAATGGCATTTTTAATGCTTGTTAGATAGACTACTTAGATTTTGCCTTTAATCTATTGTTAAATTCACTTTAAACACTACAATCTCTCATCTCTTCAAACAATCACATGTTAAACACATAGGTTCATGCTATCGCGAATAAAAACTTCATTACAGCAATGCAGTGGATTTCATCGTGTTATACTACTTTACACTATTTTACGTAGGTATTTGTATTGCCAATCATCGCGATTGTTCGATGCATTTCTTATTGCAAGCAGAGATACCGATGGGCTTCCGCCGAGCGTTCAAGATCGCTGCTGCTGGTGCTGGAGGTACTGTGGCTTTAGGGGCAATTGGATTGTATTTAGACGCTCCTATTGCTGATAATGGTGAGCCTGATTACTTGGAGAAGCATGCTGCCACTCGGGAGCGATTTCCTGAGTTTATGTATAATGCAGCACGAGCAACTTTCATTTTCTACCCTGCAGCTATTGTTTCTAAAGTATATTTGGGCTTGCTTAACTCATGCTCAATGAAGAACGAAGACTCGTTAGCTAAATGGATTTTAGCTCGCCCTGCTCATCGAGCTCTTATCACTGTCACCAACCACTCATCGACAGTGGACGACCCTGCAGTGTTTGCACGAATCTTACCTTGGTCATGTGTGAATCCACGTATTTGTCGTTGGGGATTGTGTAGTCAAGAATATTGCTATACGAAAGGACCATTGCTATCAGCAGTCTTTTATGCGTCAAAGACACTACCGATCAAACGTGGTGCTGGCCTTGACCATCCCATGCTTGAAGATCTCTTTAAGAAAGTTCAAAATGGTCAATGGGTTCATGTTTTCCCTGAAGGAAAAATTGTACAAGGAGGACGTATGTGATCTTGACAAATTTTGATGATTAAGATTCGTATAGATTTGGGCCAACGTGAAGGACATTTGCAAAAGAAAATTGGTGGATTGAAATGGGGTGTTGGCAAACTTATTGCAAGAGCTGAACGATCTCCAATTGTTGTACCAATTTATCATCTTGGCATGGATCAGGTTAGAATAATCTTATTGCAGTATATCAAACCATTTTAGGTCATGCCTCAAAATGCTAATCATAAACTCAAGAGTATGATTCCAAGATTTGGTCAACATGTGCATGTACGTGTTGGTGAACCAATTTACTTTGATGATCTCATGGAAAAGTATGCCAAGTACCGTGTTCGTGGCATTGAGGTACTACTACTACTGTCCGAGTCAATTGTTTATGCATGAGCAGGGCCCTGGTTACACGTGGAAGTCGACTGAAAAAGAACGTGAGCTATATTCAGCAATTACTCGACGCATTGAGCAAGCTCTCTTGGCTCTCGAAGCTCAATGCTATGAGGATTTAAAGAAGTTGCAGTAGACATATAGACTAATACAATCACAAAATTCATTGTAGGTATTTGTACGTTTAATTACTCGAGGGTTTGATTGCACAATGGACACGATGGTTCTCTTGTTGTATTCGCTAATGTTAATGCCCATTTATCCAAGCATTCCAAATGAAAATCATGTTTGCATTTCGATAAAATGCGTAACACATCCCCATCGACATAATCTTCACAGCAAATACAGCATGATTCCGTCGGTCCACCACGAAAATCATGTAATTTTTTTACAAGTTCTTCCTTTTCCAAGCAATCTTTTGTCGGTACTCCACGCAATTTCAATCGTTCTTTCATGTCATGAATCCCACATTGTTCCAAAGGCTTAAATTCTTCCGTTGGTAAACCTGATATTGTCTTTAAAACATGGTTATAATGCTCTGTTTCTCTAGAGCCTGTAGCTTCGCCATCGCCTGGGCTAAACACTGAAGACAGAAAACCTTGCAAGCCTTGTGTGCGCAAAATCGACCGATTTGCATACAATGTATACCCGACGTACACCACAAGCGCCACGAGAATAAACGTCTCTGCTCCAAACGAGCTATTGCCAAGTAAAGCTGGCAGTAATTGCACAGCTATGATCCCTGCCACCACGTACGGATTGCTTCCAGACCCAACGACGATGAACATCGTGTACTGACCTGCTTACTCAGTATGGGACAGCACAATCGAAAATAGTGTGTGTTCATGTCCATGTCAATTTGATTTCTCGAGAAGTGTTTAAGTTTTTTCATGTAATGATTGCATTTAGTTGATTAGTAAGAAGCTTTTTACGCGTTAATAAAATGGAGGAAAGAGCCAAGATGGCGACGTAGGTTGAGGCCGTTGATTTTAAAAATTATACTTTAAAATAGGTATTAACAAATAGCTTTTTTCTTATCATTTTGTATTCGATGTATCGATCCAAAGAACTCAATAAAAACATTGCCAAAAGCTATTTAAGCATTGGAGATCCCTATCGAGATCCTCATATTATTGAAGGTATTAGCTATTTTGTGAATTTATCATACTTAAATCTTAATATTGTAGGAAAAAGTGATCGTCATAAGAGTAAACAATTTCAAACTGCACCAGATAAAGACACGTGTGATGGCAAAGGATATTTTGAAAAGAAAACATATTCATCAGATCCTTTACAAGATGGTGTTATGTACTTAAAAACTCAACCTCCAGATACAAGAAAAGCAGGCTTTGGCACGAAAGATGCAAGTCGACGAGATGAATTTATGAGTCATGTCCGTACAGAACAATATCGTGAAACTTTACACCGTGAAGATCAAATTTCTCAAGCTGGCATTCAAAAGCAAAAAGCTATACATCCTGATGAAGAAAATGAAGATATTATTGAAGATAAACATCAATTCCCTGAAGGATTGAAAGAAACAAAATTTCTATACGATATTGGTCGTACACAAGCCACAGAATTCAATCAAAAATCCCATCGTGATACCTTTTATACACTACGAACAGGCAATTCTCAATTTCGACGTAATAATGGTCATTTTGTCTTAACTTCGGAAGCGATTGGTGTTGGTGCTTCTAAAGTTGGCAACAATGGGGCACATGCACGTAATGCATGCACAAAACAATTCTATGATCATAGCCATTTACATACATGAATAATAATCTTAATCTAATTGCCATTTTTGTCAATGAAGATAATTGTGTCATAAAAGAAAGAATGTATGTAAACTAATTATATTGTTTAAATGGAGTAATTTAATAAAAATATTAAAAGATATCTATAAATTTGTATGGAAGATGATTCAAATGAAATTAAAATATGAAGAACAAGAATATAATGTCGATCTTTCTCATCAAGCTCGTCATATTCACAGACAATGGATAACACAACGGACTCAAGTATGCTTCCCGATGCAATGTGGCTAGCAGAAGAGAAAGAACATACACAAGCAATGGCTCTACGTAGTGTTGCTGTGGTGTTTGGTGTGTTGTTGACACTTCTGGTGTTTGTGACGTGGCAACGACGAAAATTGGAGCGAGAATCGATGATTAAGCATGGAAATGCAGTCCGAAAAGCTCAATTTGAACGAGTTTCGAATGCAATGAAGAAACATAGCAAAAAACCTGATGTGGAACTTGTCCCTCTTATGAATGATGAATTTGACATGTTTGACAAAGAGGAAGAAAAGGAAGAGTTTTATTAAGTCATATAATTCCTGAATCCATTATGAGGAGGAGGTTGGTGTTGGCTCAATTACAATGGGTTTGATAGTCAATCCAGTTTGTTTAACATGGATGTAATTGTACATGAGCTTTTCACTGAAGGATGCAGTGACTACCATATCACACATGTCATTACTAGGTGCATCATCTTCGTCATCATTATCGTGCTTTGGCTTTTTAGAGTGACGTTGAAAATGTTCATGAACGGATCGATTAAAATTTGTGCTAAAGATTGCATGAATTTTTGCTTCACCAAAGGATTCTAACAAAGGTAAGCGTGCCTATACAAAGAGGAAATATATAGATTGACATGATATCCATACTTCTTTTGGTATATTCCATGGTCTTGTTGGTGCATTGTTATCGTCTTGTGTTTCGATCCACTGTGTGTCTTCATTAACATCGTGAAGAAACAAAGGGTGATGGCTCATAATACAAAGAACTTGAGCACATAAAGCACCATGATCAAGTTCTTTTTTCAACCATGCTATTCAGATGGCCTTAGTTAATTCTACTATCCCTTATAATACATACCTTCTTGAGCAAGGTATCGTTCCATTAAGGTAGAATCGTTTGCTCGAAGCCCATGCAACCAAAGAGATGAGTTGACAATAATGCATTTGACCCCACCACGCCTACAATTGTTAACCAAATTGCTACTGAATGGTTTACCACAAACAATAATAGTCATCACCAAAATCTTGTTTGTATTCATTCGGTTGAGTCATTGCATGATCACCAGGCACAAAAACCTATGCCTTATGAATGGTGATATAGATTTAGTTTTACCAAGCGAATTTTGTCATCAAGAATAGAAAGACTATCATGAAAAGCAGAGAGTTGAGCTGTGTAATATCTTTGGCTTGGTGTAGCAAATGTCATATTGCCTGATAAAGCTACAAACGCTGGTATACGATCACGAGCATTAATAGATCGTAGCATTTCTTGGAATTGTTCAAGCTCTGATGACCAAGAGGAGCCTCCCAACCCATCTCTTTCTTTGAATGCGGCAGATTTACCAAGATCTGGTCCAGAAACCTAATGACATTTAGTACTTTCGTGTTATTACTTCGTACATGGACAAAATCAAATGGTGCTTTCCACTCATTTTGTACTCCATGGGTCCAGCCAACGTATAAACGATTGGATGCATATTGACACCGTCCGATAGCTTTAGTTGGAAAGAAACATGGATAGATGGCTACAAATCTGAATTTTACAAGTAGGAATTGCAAACGAATGTACATGGATGCTGTAAAATCTGCATTCGGTTCAATACATGCATTAGCCGTGGTTTTCTAGGGTGTGACAACGCCATAGCTTGTACAAGAACTTGAGGTTGTGGTCCATCATTATTGGTTTCCCAGACATAGCCAAATATTTGCTTGGCAGATTCAATTATAAATTTGTCTTCAGTAGTCGGGTGTGGTGGAGAAGTTTGCATGTGACGATCAAAGTCGATCCCCATAAAAAATGGATGATCTAAATCATAAATTCAGACAAATATCTAAATCATTTTACCTTTCAAAGCTTGAAAGCTATCAGCTCCAAGGCGTTCTGCAGGGTTTGGTTTCAATAACTTTACAATTATATCTTTTGCTTCTTGGGATAAAAAACCTGGAAGATCAAATGTGCCAGCTTGGACTTTAAGAAAACACAAATATGGACTTCCTCCTTGAAAAGGCGTATCACCAGTGAGTAATTGGTGAATAATGCAACCCAATGCCCATAAATCGACAGTTGTGTCAACAGGCTTGTTGTCTATAGTTTCTGGTGACATGTATTCTAATATAAAATTAATATCAAATTCTCAACCTAAATGTACCTGGTGTTCCAACAAAATTTGGTCCATTAAGTGTTGTGTCTTCAAGATTTTTAGCTGTACCAAAGTCAACAATACGAAGGTGCCCATCTTGCTTGGAAACAATCATATTTTCAGGCTTGAGATCACTAGGAAAATATAATAACTCTAACATAGCAATGAAATTTCTACCGATGAACAATTCGTTGTGAAGCTAAATATTCCAGGGCATTAACAATATCTGCAGCATAAAACTTTGCAAGCAATTCTGTGCAACCAATTTGTTTTCCACATAGTGTAAGTGCATCCCAAAGCTCTCCTCCAGCAGTATATTCCATCAAGAAATACAAATTAGTTGCATCTTGGTATGTATGATACAAACGAATAATGTTGGGATGGCGCAATCGATTTAATACATGCTTCTCCATATTGACTTCATTGAAAATATTTGGGTGTCGTATCTTCAATCGCATAATTCGCTGCTTTTCAATTACTTTAATTGCAAATTGTTCTTTGGTACTATTATGTGTAGCCAAAAACACCTTTGAAAAATTGCCTTGACCGAGTTCTCTTTCCAAAGTAAAATCCGTTGCTTTTGGCTTTTCGACGCTTTCTTTCACTTCAAATGTTATCAGCCTTTACCTTCAATCTATTACATGTACCTGACATCACACTCGTCTTGTGGCAAATCTCAAACTCAAGACAATTGTGTGATTTCCAAAGTTTCTATTATCGAATGATATTTTATAGCTATTCCCACTCAAATACACCCAAAAGCACAAGTTAGAAGGGTAAAAGGCTTGAGTTGTAGTTTAATCTCATTTCTATTGCACTTACTTACTTCATTCATTAGGTTGATCTAGAAATGAACCAAATATCATCATGAGGTAACAAATTGAAATCACTTGAGGTTATTATATACATACTAACTTCTATACAACCAATTAGAACCAACAAATCATAATGTTATCATGAATTGGAGCATTACACTCTACTCTTGATGAGTGCTTTTTTGGTATACTCACAGAATACTCTAATGAACTTTGTTCTTCTATGCTCTTAAATTTCCAATTGTCACGAGTTCTCCCCTGTAGATACATCATGTTGTGATTCATAGCCGAGATTAAAAACAAAATCATGGTATCTCAATTAGTGCAATATGTTGTCTAAATAAGTGACTTAATCAAGGGGGTAACAATTCAATTTCTAATCCACAAGAAGTTAACCCCTTTTAAAATGTGAGAAACGGATTCCTAAACATTATCCAAAAATGTACATCATCATTCACAAAGTAGATTACTAAGTAACTTATTTAAATACGAAGAGAATCCAAGCTTGAGACGAAAACAACGCATCACCATTTAGGAATACTTTTACAACCGCTGCTTGATGTCAAATAGTCATGTAAACACTCCGCAAACTATATTTCTTTGTCAATCGCGAAACTTAATGCAATTATCATTATGCAACAACGAATCTTCACCTGAGTCGTTGCTGATCAAGCAGGAAATATCAATATCATCCCGATGTTAACTTTACCCATTGCAACCAGAAGATTACTTGCACAAATCAACTTACATGTTGCATTTACTCCTGAAACTTTGTGCAACGAAGCGGCATAACCATGCACATAGCGAAGAACGATTTTTGCTGGTTCTTTCAGTAATTAAGTAACTAATTGATGCAAATTTATTAAAATGATGTTAAACTTTACATGGAAGCTATATATTTACAATTACTTTATCCTAACATGCTAAATTACTTGATCATAATGCTAGTGTTTTTAAGAACTTGGATGTTAAACATCAAGCTCTTAACATCATTGATATCGCTATGGAATAAATGTACATGATGTCCTGAATCTTGGGCAACCATAAAATATCCTTCCGGAGCACCTTGTGAAGAAAAATTCCTTTTGTACGTGTTGAAGGAAGTACTGCATAAATGAGGAATTGAATTTTCAAAGAAATGAAGCTAACCGTGACTTTTAGCCATAGCTTTCTTTATAATACTCAGCAACCTCACGAATGCATAACAAATCCAAATAAGACTTTTCAGGAGGACGACATTAAACTGTTGGTTCGGTAAGACTACATAACTCCTGACAATATTTCCGAAGTTTAGTAGCACTGAAAAGAAATTGATCTAATTCATACAATCGAAAAGGGCGCAGGTAATATCTTGTAAGGATTTTTAATAATTCTTCATATATACAAAAAGAATGGTGCTATTAACGATTTTGTACGTATATTCTTTGCTTCTGCGTAGGTTTGGAGTAGTAAGACTTTCTAACAAAACTTTACTTCTTATATGCGCCACTTGAAATTAGGATAAACAAATAGCTGGTGCTACCACCTATTGAGATCATATTCCTTGATTACATATATACAAATCTTTTGGTAACTCCTCGGTTTCATCAACGCACGCATTTACAACTTTCTTGTTGACTGCATTGTTAATATTCAATATGTTTATAAACGAGTGGTGCGTTCTAATCCCAATGGTCATTATCGATCTTCGCTCATACTTTAATATTATCATGATGGCAATAAATCCTATCTTTTTGGTAAAAGCAATTGTTTTTTGTTAGCTCATCATCAACATTTTGTGTCTATTGGATTTGCCATCTGATAATGTGTTATCATGATGTAAAGCTTTTACCAGGAACAAGATTTGATCATTTGGAGTAGACACCACCTTTTTACTACAATAACAAAGTTTCATTTTTCATTTTCATGAGCAACGGAGACCCGGTACACAAAGTATGGCTTTTTGATGAAGCTCATCTTGCAAGACATGATACGACAGCCTCCGATTCCCCAATTGCTTATGTCCAAGCTCTTCCAACGAAAACTGAATTCGACGACAAAGATGAAAACAATTTTCTACCTGATGGTGCTCTAAGAGAAGGTGGTGCATTAGAGTTAATGAGCAGAGAAGCATTAGGTCTTCTTGGACAATACGTTGCTGTTGGTATCATTTATGGATGTTTACCGGCACTTTTGTACCCAGTGTATGTAAAATACCTTAACTTTGCAGGTTACCAAGCTGCATCCTATTCTGTCCTCATAACTCTCTGTTGGTCATTCAAAGTGTTTCTTGGAATGCTCACCGATTGCTTTCCCATCGGTGGCTACAAACGTCGGCCATATATGATTATCGGTTGGGGAATTTGTTGTGCTTGTATGTGCCTCATGGCTTTCGTTCCCTTTCCTGATCCATACATCTCAAAAACCTTGGGAGAACTTCCTGAAGCTACCATAAGCAAAGTACGTGGTGGTGATTTTTCTAACTTAACCGCTGCACAAAAAAATATGGTCAACATTAATGCTTCTGAAAGGAGCAATTTTTGGATTTTGCTCTCGACTTTAGGTAGCTTTGGCTACATGCTTGCGAATGTAGCAGCAGATGCAATGGTGGTCGAGTATGCACATCGAGAGCCGATTCATATTCGGGGGCGGCTTCAATCAGCTATTTACACGATGCGCTATGGTTCCAGTATGGCACCACTTTTGATTGTTGGCATTTGCATGAACGGGCCTGAATACGATGGAAGCTTCAATTGGTCCATTGGCCCCAATTTAATATTCGGGATGCTCATATTTCCTTGTGCATTTGCAATTTGGTCTGCTCTTTTCTTGGTCGTCGAAGACCGCGGTGTAAAGCCATATTTTCATAGTTACGTGCAAAACTTGTGGAATCTACTACGTTTGCGTGTAATGTGGCAAATATGTGCTTTTCGCTTTTGCAGCAATCTCTTTTACAATTTTGACTCGACGGCAACTTTAATCATTCCAAGTATTTGGGCCAATGTTCAGCCACTTACCAAGTCTCTTTTTGCAGTTGCAAACACGATTTTAGTTGCTTTCTCCATTTACATTGTTGGTAAATATGGTTTACATTGGAACTGGCGTACAACTATTGCACTTGCAACTATTGCTGTCATGTTGATCGATGGCACCATCCTCATCCTCACAACCTGGAATATACTTCGCAACCAATATTTCTTTACAACTTCTTTACTACCTGACAGTCTACCTTCTGGAATTCGATTTATTATATCGGGATACTGCGCAGTTGAAATTGCAGATATCGGTAATGAAGGAGCTGTGTTTGGACTTGTCACCACTGTTGCAAACTTGGCAACCCCATTGTCAACAGTGTGCTACAAATATATTGACTCTTACTTTGAGCTTACATCAGCAGACTTGGCACAAGATACAACTGCGGTTCGATGGAGTGTGACCTATTCTTATGCTATTGCGTACACGCTTAAGCTTTTGTGCCTGGCATTTTTACCTTTGTTGCCTCCGCAAAAAGCTGCTTTGCAAAAACTTAAACGAACAGGAAGATCTAGTTCACGTGCAGCTGCTATCTTAGTTGCTGTGTTTGTTGCAGCTCTTGCATTTTCATTCATCACAAACTTAATGGCGTTGTTTCCACAAACGTCATGTTATCGCATTGCTGGTGGTAATGGTCAACCTACAATCAAAAACAATATCACAATTTGTGGTTAACCGTGACAATATTGTTGTTATTTGTGTATTTAAAGTAAGTACATGTAGGCAAACTTTTGATGTCTACCTATTTGTTGACCAAACAATCACAAAATCACAACCATTAATGTAGTTTAATGGAAGAAGAAAAATTCGCATAGTCTACTAAAGTTATTTAATCCAGCTAGTCTTTTAAAA